>LPNX010005025.1:6753-19803 GCA_001517045.1 Pseudotsuga menziesii | reverse complement strand
TTATATTGTACTGTAGAGATTTATTTTATAAACTCTTTTATAGCTTATTTACTGTCATCTGTGAAAGAATTGGATATTATTTTACAATTCAGAGATTTAAATTTTAAACTAGGTTACTAAGGCTTAATTTATAGCCTATTTACTTTCACCTGCCTAACAGCACATAAAATAAAAATATGCCAGAGCTTACAAAGGTAAGGAAAGAATTCGATATAATAAAAAGGTAAGAATTGTATCATTACCAAAGATGCACCAGATGTTCTCCGCATGGATACGAAATTCTTTTGAGTGCGCGTCGGAGTCCTTGCTCAGTGCCTGATGCTTTTACTTCAACAACTTCTCTTCACAGCAACGGCTATCATCCATGGACAAAACAAATCTGGCAGAATTATTGCCCAAACGCAGGCTACAAATAAGAACTCGGGAATTTACCCAACTTATCCATATATTTAATTATGCATCTAAAAATAGCACAACAAAGTATTTATATCATCATAAATAGGATACTCTCTCATACATTGCAGATCTGATACGAAGTAGATATTTTATAAAACAAACATAGACAAAATGTATAGACTGAGATGCGGGAAACCAGATCTCAAAGACATTTAAATCAAAACGCAGTCAACATCAATCCAATCACAGGTTGATCTCAATTTATAGGCATCGATTTTTAGATCCACTATGTATGAAAATGCAAGTTCAATTCATATTTAGAAATGCATATCCAGTATATCTTTTTACAAAACAAGGTAAACTTAGGCATCATAAAAATTAAATCGCCAAACTCAAGGGTTCATTTAGTTCAAAAATGCATTTTTGAATATCGCATGCATACCTTCTCACTCGAGATCCATTCGCTCTATAAGTCTAGATCCATTCTCCTTCCAACGAGAATGAAGCCATCATACACCTTCCCCATATCACTCTGAAAAAAAATAAAAATTCTTAGGTTTATGGCACAATTAACCTTTTGCTCAGAAAATTCTTAGGCTTCGTCCAACACCAAAAGTGGAATCTATTCCTAGAGGGAACACTCAACAAGGCATAAGGTTCAAACCACGCGGATATCAAAATTTAACCCAGCAGCCCTTGTTGCCACCACTGCCAACCGTGACCAAAGTTGCAGAGCTTCTCCATCTGGAAAGGATTGTAAAAAAAATGAGATGTCAGGGCGCGGGCGTGGAAGGAGTATCACCTTTAAAAAAAAAAGAGCCATCCTTGTTCACCGGCACGTGAGCTTCATTCAGGAGAGCTCATGCATGTTCCCACATGGCTTACATGCACCGTACCATCGCGTGAGTAAGGTAGGGCAGCCTTCTCGATGGTGATATAATTTTATAACTTTATATTTTAAATTAGTGTTCCAATTTAAAGTGGAAAATACGGCTCATAGGTATAATATGTTTTTATTATTTATCGCATATTAACAAGTGGCATGTCTATGTTGCATTTTATGATAAAACATTATGGCCGACCAGATTTAACATTTATATTGATTTTGCTATTTCAGAAGATAAAACATTCTACACCCTTAAATAAGATTGAATTTAATCTAATGGTCTATGTTACAACTTTTTCAAAGTAACAATCATAGCATAAAATGCTAATGCTACCGAAACCTAGAAAAGAGTAATCTCATATTTAGTAAATAATGTCACCAATCCATGGCATAGTTTTTAACTAAGCCATGTGGCTTAGAATTAAGGCAGCTTAATACATACAGGGTGTAAGACAGATTAAATAGGAGGTTTTATCTAGCTTTAAGATGAACGTTGAGATGAATTACAAATATTGAATATCTCTAGGGCTTAGAAACAAGGGATATAAGCTAAGGTTTGAATATCTCATCGTTGCATATTTACAGATAGTTTATTGACTATTTACAACTCCTTAACTATTTACGTAGTGATTTCCTACCGGACCCAGTATATATTCAATAATTTGGGATAAGGACGGACCCACTCACAATCTAAATTAATTTATTCCTAAATTAACAAACCCAAATCACTGTAATCCATTGATTTAACTGCAAGTGTGCTTCTTGTGCAGAATGAGTCTCTTGTGCTTTGGCTTATTATCTTTATGAATATATAAATGTACATATATTAAACTAATTAGATGTAAATTTATTAATTATCTAAAGCTTACAATTAATGTATTATGTAGACTTTAATATATTAATCTTTTATAATTAATTAAATTACTAAGCCTTTTTTTTAGTCTATTATTTATTTTAAATAATTTATTATAAATTATAAATCTTTAAAGTAATTAATGTATTAAACTTAAGGCATTACCGAGACTTTGACTGATAGTCGAAGAGGAGAGATGAATGTAAAATAAGAAACACAAGACACTGTTAAGACTAGCATTACGAGCTGAACGTTAAGGCATAGATTAAACCCCAAGACAAAATCGTTTAATGAAAATGACTATGCAAGTTTTACGCAAATATTGACAATTTGTCTCTATGCCTAAATATAAGCATTGCATAACTAGAATTTTATCTCTGCAATTATTATATTGAGATAATAATGGCATAATGTTGTTGACTATGTCAGAAATTATCATGGTTCAAACACACAGAGGTCGAGGTCGAGGTCAAGGGCGAGGTCGAGGTCAACCACCCTCGCCTCCACCACAGACCCCAGATCAACCACCCTCACCGCCACCTTAGATCCCACCACCGACATTGCCAAGGACAAACTCTAGCCCTGAGATGGGGGTGATACTGAGATCCATGGAAAACATCATGGCCACTCTAAACAGGTAGTCGAAGAGGATCGTTGAGGTAGAAACCACACAGGTGAGCCGAGAAAACTTTGAGAGGGTGCATGGCCTAAGGTAAGAACCGCTTCAGGATATTTCTAGAGAGCTATAGAAGATCAAAATTCTTGATTTCTCAGGAGGAGGACTAGGTAAGCACGCTGAAGTGTTGCTCGAGGGTATGAAGAGGTGCTTCGCACTAAACGACTATACTTCGAGTTCCAAGGCTAGAATGGCCATCTTCCAGCTAAAGGGTGATGCCCTAAATTGGTGGTCAGACCTTGAGAAACAATTGCACCTTACTCCTTTGTCTGTTTCATGGGAATTATTCAAGGAGAGGTTTGACATGAAGTATCTTCCGGCTTATTATAGGGAACAACAGGCGGGTTCCTTTCATGATTTGGTACAGGGAAACATGACAGTGGAAGAATATGAAGCTAGATTCATGGAATTGGTAAAGTATGTTCCATACTTGGACTCAGATGATCGACAGGTGGAGCGATTTGTGTATGGACTCAACTACAAGATCAGGGCCGCAGTACGGATGTGGAATCCATCTTCAGTTACCATGGAAGTTGAGTATGCTCTCTATGCTGAGGATATGTCATATGCAAAGGGAGGAAGCAAGTTGATAGGATCCAATCAGTATGTCACAGGGAAGGCCCCATGACCATACTTCAGAGGAGGACAATCCAAACCTCCTCCTTACGGTAACAGGCTCACGCCAAGGGGTAACACTTCAGTTAACTCAGTATCGCAGTCTTCGTCAACAAACCATGGGAACCGAGGACGAACATAGGGAAATTCCTATAGAGGATCGGGAGGTTTCAGAGGATCTCAGGGAAGGAACACATCCCAGAGGACTCCTCCTAGCAACATGCAAGCACCACCTAATGTATCTTGTTGGGGATGTGGAGGTCCTCATTTTCAGCGGGATTGTCTTGAAGGGAAGACCAGCAGTAGGCAGAAGGAATGAAAAGCATCCATGAGCAATTATGATAACACTCATCGGATTCATGCAGCTGTTCATAACCACCAGGCAGAACATCAGTCCACCGTAGTGGAATCCACTGGTAAAGTAAACAATGTCAAACTTAAAATTTTATTTGATCCTGGTGCAATAGATAGTTTTATTTCAGCATATGCATTAGATAAATGTGGGTTGGCAGCCTGTGAGCATGATGATTTTGAATCAGTCGAGATGGCTTCAGGGGTTAAACAAGCAGTAGGTCTTAAGGTAAGGGGGTGTCAAGTTGACTTAGGAGTATGCACCACTAAGTTGGATGCTTATGTCACCAATTTGGGCACCTATGACCTCATTATCGGCATGGATTGGTTAGAAGACCATAGAGCTTTCGTGGATTGTTATATGAAGAGAGTCTTGTGCCTTGATGACGAGGGTCAAGCAATTCAAATCCAGGGTCAAAAAAGGAAGATATCCCTCTGTTTCATCTCCACAGTGAAAGCTAAAAGGTATTTAAGACAAAGATGTCAATTGTTTGTAGTTGAGACGGTGAGCGATAGTAAAGGACATTCCTTGAATTCTTACACAATATTATCTGAGTTCAAGGATGTCTTTCCAGAAGAACTTCCACAACTACCTCTAGAGAAAGAGCTTGATTTCATGATCGCACTGAAACCTGGTGCGGAGCCGATCTCAAAGACTCCTTATAGAATGACAACCCCTGAGCTTCGAGAGTTACATATCCAGTTAAAAGAGTTGTTAGACTTGGGACTAATTAGACCTAGTATCTCACTATGGGGAGCACCAGTGATCTTTGTTAAGAAGAAGGATGGATCTTTGCGACTGTGCATAGATTATAGGGATTTCAACAAAGCCACAGTGAAGAACAGGTATCCTATACCAAGAATTGATGACCTATTTGATCAGATGAAAGGTGCATCAGTCTTCTCTAAGATTGATTTGTGGTCAGGGTATCACCAGCTTAGGATTAAATAAAATGACATTCCTAAGACTACTTTTCGAACTCAATTTGGGCATTATGAGTTCGTAGTAGTACCATTTGGTTTGACCAATGCTCCAACGGTATTCATGAGCCTCATGAATAGTGTCTTTCAGAATTACTTGGACCACTTTGTTCAAGTATTCTTAGATGGCATTCTTATATATTCTAAAAACGAGAAGGAGCATGAGGAGCACTTGCAGTTAGTCTTAACTTTCTTAAGGGAACATAAACTATTTGGTAAATTGTCAAAGTGTTCTTTCTTCCAAAAGGAGATTCACTACTTAGGGCATATCATATCAGGAGAAGGGATCTTAGTGGACCCAGAAAAGGTGAAGACCATCGAGGATTGGCCAATCCCAAAGAATGCACATGAGGTGTGTAGCTTCATGGGATTAGCAAGGTATTACCGAAGATTTGTGGAAGGATTCTCCAAGATTGCAAAACCCATCACCACCTTGCAGCGAAAGGGAATCCGATATGAGAGGACCAATGAATGTGATGCCGCTTTTGCTGAATTAAAGAGATTGTTGACAAGTGCACCAATGTTATGGGTACCAGACATGGATAAAGACTTCATGGTATGTACTGATGCCTCAAAGCAAGGGTTAGGAGCAGTTCTAATGCAGGAAGGTGGGGTAATAGCTTATGCATCTCGTAAGTTGAAGCCTCATGAGGAGCAATATGCCACACATGATTTAGAGTTGGCAGCAGTGATGCTGGCACTAAAATTATGGAGACACTACTTGGTTGGCAAAAGTTTCACACTTAAAACAGATCATCAGAGTTTGCATTATATTTTTACACAAAGGGATCTAAATGCTAGGAAACGACGATGGAGTGAGTTCATGAGTGAGTATGAATTTGGTATCTCATATATCAAAGGAAAGGAGAATGTGGTGGCAGACGCTCTAAGCCGAACGCCGACAATTTTCTCCTTAATCCCCTTGAGAGTGGATTTGAAGGAGAAAGTGCTCGAACAACTCTTGGGAGATGGTTGGAATATAAAGGTAACCTCAGATATTCAGAGTGGGAAGAAGTGTGAGTCGAAGTATTATGGGTACCATATTGAGGCAGATGGGTTTCTGTGGTGCCAAGGGAGGATGTATATCCCTAAAGAAGGTAATCTTAGGGAAGCAATCCTTAGAGAGGCCCATAGGGCACATTATTGTGCGCACCCTAGAGTGAAGAAGATGTATGTAGACATGAAGAAGCTCTTCTTCTAGGCTGGTATGAAGAGCGATGTAGTTGATTTCGTTTCGAAATGCCTAGAATGTCAACAAGTCAAGTTAGATCATCGACACCCAGCTGGTATCTTATAGCCTCATGATATTCCTGAGACTAAATGGGAAGTCATTTCCATGGACTTCATTGTGGGATTTCCCCTCACATCCTCGAGACATAATGTTATACTCGTGGTGGTCGACAAACTGACCAAAAGTTCCCACTTCATTCCAGTGAGAGACACTTATGATGTGATGTATGTAGCAAGGGTCTTCATAAATGAAATTGTATGCCTTCATGGAGTTCCGAAGAAGATAATTTCTGACCGAGACCCTAAGTTTACCTCCAGATTTTGGACAAGCATGCAGTCAGCATTAGGGACCCAGCTGAACTTGAGCTCAACTTATCATCCTGAGACAGATGGGCAGACAGAGAGGGTGAATCAGGTGATGGAGGACATGCTTAGGATGTATGTTATGGATCAGCAGACAGAGTGGGAGAAATATCTTCCTCTAGTAGAGTTTTCTTATAACTACACTCATCATAGCTCTATTGGTATGCCTCCATACTAGGAATTGTATGGGAGACCTTGCAGGACTCCACTCAGTTGGGACAGGTTGGAGGATCGTGTTTTAGTCGGGCTCGAGTTGCTTCAGGAGATGGAAGAGCAAGTGGTATAGATCAGGAAGCGGATTAAAGAAGCATAGGATAGACAAAAGAGTTATGCTGATGCACACAGAACTGATAGAATTTATGAGGTAGGGGATCACGTATTTATACACATCTGACCGAATAAAAGTACCTTTCGATTTGGAAAGGGGACCAACTTGTCACCTCTCTTTATAGGGCCATTCGAGATTCTTCAAAGAATCGGACTGGTAGCTTATCATCTTGCACTGCCACCCCACTTGTATAGGAATCATAATGTATTTCATGTTTCAGTATTGTGACATTACATAGCCAATGAGTCACAAGATTCATTGGAAGGGCTTACAGGTCTCGGACGAGGGAACCTTCACGGCCGAACCATTACGTATACTGGATCATAGAGTTCGACAACTCCATAGTTGACACGTGGACCAAGTCAAGGTCCAGTGGGACAAGTATAGCCCAAGATCTGCTACATGGGAGGACACAGAGACTATGCGTCGAGATTTTTCTTCACTATTTTGACCATAACTTCGGGATGAAGTTTCCTGAAGGGTGGGTGTATGTAATGCCCCATATTTTGACTCTGGCGTATTTATCACTTAGACTTATTACACTGTATTTACTTATTATCTGTAGACTCAACTGTATTTCATAAACTATATTTTGGCATGTTATATGTGATTATTTACTGATGTTATGATGTTATCAGGATTAGGCTCTAATTACGATATTATGATGTCATCATGCTTATATTATGCTTTGATCCTGATGTTACGACGATGTTGGCCTCCCAACAAGATACCTTTCTAAGTTGCAAGTGGAAAGGGAACCCACCAGAGGTAAGACTAAAATTCTTTTTTTCTAGCCCGTTAGCTACACAAATTATTTCTGTAACTTTTAGCTACAGAATTGTCATACGAGACTTTTTCCTTGGTATTTTTCATTATTCTTTTGGTTTTGATTTTTTTATTATTTTCTTTTGATTTTTGTAAATAAAATTTTTATCACTGAAAAGATAAAATTTCAAAAAATCATTCAAAACGTGTCTTAACCAATGGACGATCAGTTCTTCACTGAAGACTGGTAGAACCTGGAACCTGCACAGCACAATCACAAGCTTGATCGAAGATGTGAATAATGAGAACTAACAGAGAAAGGAAGTCAAATCATAGATGTATATCTAGCAATTATGTTAAGGTATTGCATGATTTTGTCATCAGAATTCTATTAAAGACTTAGATGATGATTATAACATTATGAATGCTTTAACATGTTATCTTTACCCTATATTTTGACCTTCTATTCATTTTTTCTATCCTATGGTTCTTTGAAATTATGGATGTTTCATTCCATTTCGATTTGTTTTAACTGCTTGACAAATGGGATTTCACTTCAATAAGTTATCTACTTATGTTCATTCGACATGATATGAACATTAGCAGATATGACACTTTTTTATTCTCATAATGAGATGATTTACATTGCTATTCGACATATGATGTTTTCATTATGGCACACTGAGACTGAAGTTCACTTCATCTGAAGATATCCCATATATTATTAGACTCAAAAGATCCCTAATTGTCTATAACATGATACTCGAGGTTCCCTTGCTATCTACTTTCATTATTCTATTCAAAGACTTGGCTCTTTAAATACAAAAGGCAGTTTGTGGAGTAATTAACACTCGATTACTATAAATAAGTGACTTAATATCTAATAAGAATATAATGAAGTGACTATTATAGTAGTTGGGTGAAGTAGGTCGTGCTAATATCTAATCAATGAAACATAAAAAATCTTACTCATCGACTTCATTTCTATTGAAAATTCATAAAATATTATATATTCATTATATATTATGCTATCACCAGTCCGTGAGCTTCTAAAGATTGGATTTGAAACACTAATTCTCGGTAGATCTATATCTACCGAGTATAGAGATGTAGTTTACTGGATATTGCGCGTAAATTCAAATTATGAAAAGGGTTCAAGAATATCATCAATGCAATGATTTGAGGGTGAGTCAAAATAACTTGAAAAGGAATACAACCTTAAAAATATAGCATACCATGGCTGATTGATAGCTACCCAAATTTGACAAATTACAGTGACTATACCAATGACAAACTATGGCTAATTCATGGAATCAGTGTAATGTCCAGTTCTCCCTTCATTTATTAGTAGATATGACTGAATTCTAGGAGATTGGATCCATGTAAATATTCATGATGATACGGTGATCATAGTTGTCATGTTATAAACTGATCGATTGCCACCTACCATTTAACCTGAGTCTACTTAATGAAGCCATCGTACTCACAAGTACTTGCATCATAACTTCTGGGATGGTTCTTGGTAAGTTCATTGGAGGTCAATTGATTGTTATTTCGATTTTTGTTGCCAAGTTTAAAGCTCTGTAGTCGCCTGGTTCATGTTTTCAATGTGGTTATGGTTTTCTCTTCTGTTTCCAAGACCACATCCTGCAAGCACGAATCCTGTACATTTCTGAGAGAATATGTGATATTGCATGTTTTCTACTAAGCTTTCTCATTATGATAAATCAAATCACTATCTAGGGTTTTAGCTCAGTCTTCTATCACTCTTGAGCTTTGTTTTCATGGAGTCTTTATGCTCTGAGTACAAACGAGAGTTTTATCATGTCGTTTCTGCTTGTAACATCTGGAGTTTCTATCAACTCTGTATTGTGAAATTTTAGCAACATTCTGCTATGTTAGCTGAGTATGGGAAGTTTGAGGGCTCACGTTGATCCTTAGGGTTTAGATTAGGTATTTCTCAATTTGGTTCACGCAGTATCGTCCTGATTAAGCTCGGTTTCATTTCTGAGTTTATGATTCCATGATTCTGGTCTGCGCAGTGCATTTAGGTTTTGATTTGAAAAGAGAACTAGTTCAATGCTACATAGAAGAGCTTAGTTTAGGCATTCTGGGAATTCACCTGGCGATTTGGTCTGGAAAATTTATAATAGTGAATTATTGGTAAGTGCAGATATGTTTTTTCAACTTAATAATTATTTCATGCACTAAAAATGACTGTGAATTTCATCTTTGATGTTGATGTGCTGGCAAGTTTCTTGTCTTTGTTAAGTCTTGATTGCACAGTATGAAAGATAACGACTTACCTTAATTCCATATTGAGAGTTCTTTTCTTCATAGTTACATTTTGTTTCTAAACGATCATGGAAACTCCCATATTTCGTTTTCATGCATTTTTCTTGTTTTTATATCTGGTCGAATGCCTTTCATGGAAAAGGAAATCATGTTGGTGGAATTTCATCTGTTTGCCTCTATCCAATCTTGCATGTTACTCGATTCTTTGGACTCCTCTAATGTAGGTTTTATATAAATAATAGTTGTAGATCTCTTTACAATTTTAGTGCAAATGATCACATATTCTTCTCATTGATGCTATTGTAGATATTCGATCTGAAATACTTGCAGGTATATCATGGCTTCTTCGATGATCATATCATGTTTCGAGCTCTGTATCTTATTAGTTTTACTCCAAAGAGTATTCAGTGCATGTGGTGACTGTCTGAATTCTAGAGCAACATTCTATGGAAGTTCAGATGCACTCGGAACTGACAGTGAAGCATGTGGATATGGCTCTTTTAGGAAGAATCTGAATGGTGGTGACTTTGCTTGCGCTTCTCAGTTGTACACGGGTGGCCTTGGATGTGGTTCTTGCTACCAGGTGATCAAATCAGCAGTGAAGTCAAATCCTATTCTGTTCATTATATTCTAGGTTGTTATATTTCCATTGCAAGGTTTATCTTGTTATTAACCAATGTTGGGAAAAGGGGGTGAAAATCGTGATAACCGACATGGGCGTAGTAGACATTCGATACAAAAGAATATCTTGTGAGTATCCAGGATAAAACCTCTTGATCAAGATCGACTAGAGCAGTAACTTTCCAAGCCATCTGGTTTTTATATTCCAGTAACAAACAAGCAAAAAGGATATCTTGGTGTTTGATGTTTGTGAGGTTGACTCGAGGATTACATGGAGCATTCGTGGCTGGAATGGTGGAAGTGATGGTGACTTATATGATGAGGACATATTCAATATTCATATTTTGAGTGATTTCTTGAAAGTCAAATTCATAGGTGTCCTTTTAGAGATATGTACTCCTAAAGTATCTCAATCCGTTGATTTTTGCAAATTTTTTTTATGTTTAGTATGATTTGTTAATGACTCATCTTTTCCCAAGAAAAACTATTTAAACAATTCTTTGGGAAGAGTAAAAGGGGGGTGGAGCTGATATATTTCTCTTTTAGATCAAATTGCTGCTGCGAGGATATTTTTGGGAAGGATCAACAGCATTGAAGAATTTCTTTTTCACCGTTTGAAGAGAAGACCAAGAGCTGGAGCCGGGGGGTCGATAGTTTGGGGAACGTGAAGACAAGACTTTGGTTTGATCTACCTGTGACTGGAGATAGTTTCCTATCTGCTGCTACAATATTTTGAACTGGTGATACCTAATATATTTTTATAGTTTGTATGCTTTGCATGTGGTTTATGGTATCTATTCGTCTTGTCATCCTGTTTCTATATTATTTATATTTGTCATAATCTCTTGTAAGAAGTCTGCAAATATACTTTATTTGGTTATCGACTTATGCTGATTCTCGACCTATTAATGAATGTCATAATATGAATCTGATGATTGGCATTAGAATATATATGATTTTTGTGTCTAGGGCATGACCTTGTTAGTTTTCTGAATTTCTTGCGAATACTTTCAAGTTTATCAATGCGGTAGTCCCATTAGTAGATTCGATTTCAGTTTACTATTTTTTTTTCCACTCCCGATCGGGATAAAACCAAGAATAGATTAATAGTTGTTTTTTTTGTAAATTATTTTATGAAAAACAGCCATTGAATCAGACGTTTATATTTATATCAGATCCAGGTTATTTTCTGATTTTTGTAATTAATGTATATTTGTTAATAATACAATTTTGGAACTCATTTAACATGTTTGATTAACTTTTGATTATTATATTATAAGTTAAGTTAATTGAATAGATTTAGTTCATAGATTAATTTAATTATATTACTAATTTATTAGTAATCAGATTAACTAGTTTAATTTGTACATTCATTAACTAGTTTAATTTGTACATTCGTAGGTATTTAGTAGATTTAATTAACCAAAACAATAGCTTTAGTTTTATTTATAGACTTTTAGGTTAACAGAGCCTTTAAACCTGTCGGGAACAACCATCCCAAACAGCTTGGAGCCTGCTTTAAGGATCTCGTTCTGGGTTGGTTTCCTCCGTTACATGGATAGTCACATATGCGCGTCAACATTGGCCCTAGAATGAGGGCCAGTAGATGACAAGTTAGTCTACTGGAGCTATATCATTGATTAATGGCTTGTATTCCGATTTGGAGATGTTTTTCTCAAAAAATCATTGTTGATACTCCAGCAAGGATAGTTGATCTGTTAACTAAAAACAAGTTTAATGGTGAGGAAGTAACTTCTGCATATGAACATGTTTTACAATTTATTGATCAATGTATCTTTCACAAGATTACTGTTAAAGATGTCTTGTGCATATGCTTGACTCTTACTTTTGAAGGACGAATCAAGAAATGGTGTGAAACCTTGCTGGTAGCTTCTATCCATTCTTTTGAACATTTAATTAGTGAATTCTTAGTTTCTTTTGGGGATTATGATTTCATTAGTTTGTGCACTGAATTAAAAAATTTAAGGAAAGACAAAGATGAATCAGTGGAAGACTTCATTAATAGGTTTCTTCATCTTTGTTATATGTTTCCTTTGAAAGATATTCCTTGTTTAGGTGAATGGCCTCATTATTTGATCCTTTCAAATGAACAAGATTTAAAAGCTAATCAATTTGAATTTTTATTAAATGATTATTCACAGTTTGATTTAGTTTTTCATGAAAATTCTGAAAATGTAGGAGTGGAATAAAACCAACCTTGTTTGACAATGTTTTTCACTTTGACGGATGTGGATTTTGAAGAACATGATATTTCAAATTATGATATGTCCATATCTTCGTTGAATGAAAAAGAAGTTTATGAAGAAAATTGTCATGATTTAAAAGATACTACTTCTATTTCAGAAACAAAAGAAATTGAATCTAAAACTTCTAGTTTGGCTAAAGAGATTCGAGATTCAGCTTGTGGAGATTTTATCATTCCCGAATCTTATTATTCTAAAGGATCTAGTGACTTTCTACCACATTTATATTCTTATGATGAACATAGTAAAGTCTCATATAACTTATTATGTTCATATTTTTATGTAGATCGTGTCACGGATATTAATCAGTTTATCCTATAAGAAGAAACCAAACCACCTATGGACTTATCTTTTGAAGAGGAACTATTTAATGAAGAGTTTTCCTGTGATGATCTTTCTTATCCACGAAAAGAATTTCATTGTCTT
>LPNX010005006.1:21530-34321 GCA_001517045.1 Pseudotsuga menziesii | reverse complement strand
CACTTACTTCCCCCCTCCCACTTCTCTCACTCTCACACACCCCTTCTCTCTTCCCCCTCTCCCCCACTACTTACATGTGATCTATATCCCCGAGTATCTCTCCCCACTATCTCCTCCCCTCCTTCCATCTCTCCCTCTCCTACCTAAAATTGGATAACTTTCTAAAAACAAGTCTAAAAAGAACTTAATATTTAAAAAAGGAAGATTAGTCCAAAAAGAACTCTCTCTCTTAAAATAAAATTATAAAGTCCAAAGAAAACTAATGTTTTTTATACCTAAATTTAAATTAAAAGAAAATTATAAAATTCAAGAAAAACTTAATGTTTATTATTCCTAGGATTCTAAAAGCAATACTATAAAGTTAAAAAATAAAAAAATAATGTTTATTATACCTAAACTTCTAAAAGGAAGATTATAAAGTTAAAAAATAAAAATAATGTTTCTTATACCTAAACTCTTGACCGGTGACTTAATGTTTTGAATATTACGAGCAGTATGTTTAAATATGTTTTCACAAATATCATTTAAATATTGCTAATTAAAGAGGCCATTAAAAATTGCTAGGGTTGAAGTGTGTAATCGTCACTCAATCTTGAAATGAAATGCTCGGTTTTCAAAGAAAAGTATAAAATAATTATGTCTTGGGCGTGGAAACCATTACCCTTGGAAGTGGGGATTTTATGGAGTGATTCTTTGGTATGTGTAAGAATAGAAAAATATATTACAACAAAAGACTAGGGGCATAAGGCCTTGTTTATCTACCAACGTCGAAGCCTATTGATCTTATCATATTTCCTTCCAATTGTCGTCAGTTCTATATAGACAAATGACATAATGTGTGGGTTTTTATTGAAATATTGTTAACACCTAAAGGACATGCCACGCATACCCAGAATTACTGAGGGACAATTTAGTCGTATGCAGGGCCTTTGAGTTCGACCCTAAGACCTATCCAGGGACAAAACTCTCTCAGACAAACAGTATGTGAACTAAATATAAGTGATATGTATATTTATCTTGCATTCTCTTTGAAAGAAAACACCATTTTCCGTCTTAATTTGTGAAGGTATTGGCTTAGCTGTGAAGGTATCCCAAAACCCTCTAAATCATATCAAGAAAGGTAGATTCAAAAACTAATTATAGATGAGGCAACTCATCCTAAAATATAGGATTTCTCTCGAGATTGCTGGAGATTTACATGAACAGTCTTTGTCATGTGGTATATAGACAGTTCAAAAAAAAAAAAATTACATGCAAAGACAAATAAAATGAACACCCAAGTTACATATCTTCTGCGTTGGTTTCGAATGACTCAAACCACACAATTATATAGGAGGGAAAGTAAATTATCGTGGGCTTTGAAAAATCTAGTCTCGCCTTCAGAGTGGTGGGACATGGAGTTGGAAATGTTTGGCAGAATATTATCACAAAAACATGAGCTGCTACGCCGAGCTAAAATTTCAGGAGAGATTAGGGATATTATTAGAGAATTGTACAGAGGGATTACATGGATATTTTTTAAACAGAGAGACTTTAGAGAGATTTCATGGATTTTTTTGAAACATAGAGACTTTAGAGGGATTACACACTGATATTTATTCATTCTTTCTATTATTTTGCTCAAACAATACATTCTGTCTATTACTTTTCTCAAAGAAGAAACCATGTATGTATATATAAGCAGGAAAGTGTACAATATGTACCTGTTCAGCAGAGCAGAAGCTGCATCCATAACCATTCTTCTTCACACAACCCTAAGAACCAGCTAGAAGAAAATATTTATGTTAATGAAAATGTTCCTACGGAAGTATTAGGTATTGCTCTGAAATCTTTTCATAGTTGAAGGAGATATTTTGTGTTGAGATCCCCATGCAAGCGTACCCTCATTAGATCAGATATCAACAATTCCGAAGCCAATGAATCCTCATAAGGTACATAAATCAGATGATATTATTATTTATTCTTTCTATTATTTTGCTCAAACAATACATTGTTTATTACTTTTCTCAAAGGAGAAACCATGTATGTATGAATAAGTAGGGAAATGTATAATATGTACCTGTTGAGCATAACAGAAGCTGCATCCATAACCATTCTTCTTCCCACAACCCTAAGAACCAGCTTGAAGAAAAAATTCATGTTAATGAAAATGCTCCCAAGGATGTATTAGGTATTGCTCTGAAATCTTTTTATAGTTGAAGGAGATATTTTGTGTTGAGATCCCCATGCAAGCGTACCCTCATTAAATCAGATATCAACAATTCCAACAGACCTGAACTTCCCAAGCCAATGAATCCTGATAAGGTACATAAATCAAATGGTACTATTATTTAATGCAGAAGCTGAAGAATCTCTGTAAAAGGAAAAATAAAAAAATCTAATAACCATTACAACATTAATGGCACATAACTTAATAGAGAAATCTTACATGTTTCCGGCATGAATCTGCTTCTCATACGTTCAGAGACAGATCTGCGACTACTTCTTGACCTATACAAACAGATCTGCAGCAGCTGCCTCTCAACCTACATAAACAAATCTATAGCTACCTCTCGACCTATATAGATAGAACTGTGGCTGCCTCGCGACGGAACAACACAAGCAAATGGGACTGCTCTTGAGTTATTACAAGCAGAAAGCACGGAAAAATGAATACAGGGCCAAAGCTTCTCTTGGAATTAAACAAATAAGAAATCCGTTTTTCTCCACTCTTTCAAGTTGTCACGTCTTCTTTTTTCCGCAGCATATGTTAGCTTTTTTCCCAGATCTAGCCGTTATGTTCAGCAACTTTATTACAAGCCCTTTCATGGACACGCTTTTTAGAATCCAACCGTTTAATAATAATTTTATATAAAAAAAAGCATTAAGATAAGATCGGGATCATTCTTGTGAGTCACCCAGCCAATATAATAAACGTGATCTTATATTCCCATTCCATTTTATAAAAATTTCAAATCTTAGGATGATGAAAGGTAAACAATTCAATATTCAAATATATGACCAATGTAAAGATTCTGTACGCCAAAGAAAACTATTCTTTAATTAATTAATTAATTTTAAAATTAAGATTCTGTATGTGAAAGAAAACTATTCTTTAATTAATTACTTAATTTTAAAATTAAATTATAATGAATTATAAAAATATAATAAAATAAAGGTTTACGATTACACGCTTCCACTTTTAAAATCAGGAGTGTCTAATAATAATGTGTTTTAAGACTATGATAATTTTGATTATTTATAATGGGGAAGTTAAAATATAAAATTAAAGGTAGATAATGTGTATATTTAATTTTAATTTTAATTATTATAAGTATATTTGTTTTAATTTTAGATTTATTATAGGTTTATAGGAATTAAATATTTGGAGATGTTAATGAATATCATAAAGATTATATATAAAAAAGTGTAAATTATAAATATGTAAAAATAGACAAATTTAAGTAATTAATTGAACATAGCTCTATTTGAAAATAAAGAATCATCCTTAAATAACACAATGTAAGATGGAGGAACATTGGTTATACACAACTAGCTAGAAAATACTAGTGATGAATATAAAAGATCCACAGAATTGAACCTCTAACCTTAACTACTTTAGTCTTGGACTAAAAAGTATTAATCAACTCAACTACCTTTAAAAACGAAAATTTTAATATTTCTAATATTTAAAATAAATAAAAATATTTTTTTATAATAATTATAAATAATAACTATTACTTACTATGTTTTTATTATAATTACTACTATACATAGAAAACAAATGGTTTGACTAAATAATTTTAAATAAATATTAAAATATCTATTACTCTATACCATATATTAATTAATTTAATCTTAAAAATTAAGTATTTTTATTATAATTACTACTAAATCATAATATTTAAAAAAAACTACTCTATATCATATATTAATTAATTTAACCTTAAACAATGCTCCCAAACATTCATAAATACCATATATTAGCTAATTCAAAGCTAAATTTTAACCCTAAATAAATCTACGTCACAACATGAAACAATATAGAATTATGATTAAAAAATTTACTTGTTAATATAATACAATATTTGGAATAATGAGACTCAAAGGTTAATAATAATAGTTGGAATAATGAGACTCAAAGGGATAATTGGAATAATAAGACTCAAAGATTAGTTGCCATTGAAAATATTGATTGAATTTATTTTGTGAATGTAAAAGGATTATTTTACAAATTTAAAACATAATGAAATTGAATAAATATATTTGAAATGAAATTTGAATGGATAATAAATTGATATACACTATGAAAGAAATAACTATGAAAGAAATAATTAATGTGTCAAATTATATTTTAGAATTTATAAATATTTCTTTTTTATATTTTATTCTAACATTATTCAATGTTAAAAGAATAGAAAACACATACACTTATGATTATAATAATTATAATATTTTGTTAATGATTCTATTTTCACATACATAAACTTAAATCAATTGTAATGCATCAACATAAATCAATGTAACATGTTACACAATGTCCCGGATGCGAGTGACAGCGCAGCAGGACATCAACGCCCCACGCCTCAGCACGTGCACCCTCTGCATGGCGAGCAGCATGCGCTCGACATGTCCATCAACCAAGACATGTTAAACTCCAAGACCTCTCAACGTTCCTTGCACATGGGAGAAGATCTGCAAGTATCTTCGGCACCTGCGATGAAGGGTGGCGACACCCTATCCTCCTCCTAAGCTTTCATGGCATCACATAGACATTCAATGCATGCAGGTACATGGGCTGGTTAGATGGCGGTTATCTTCACCATGGAGAACTGTCTCACTATCTTTGCTCAAGTAGGCTCAGCTCTGAGCAATTCTGGGTTCACTAAGCGCTAGGGAGTTTGGCCTCCGCCTCGAGGTGGTACCTTTGTTTGGATGGGGTATTTTTGCAGGGATCAACTTGCAGGTTCCAATGACCTCCACGCTCTCCTTCTCCTTCAGCTGAGGTTCTGTCTAACAAGCATGTCGAGATAGAGGGGAACGCTGCGTCATGCTAGCTCGGGCAGGGGCAAAGGCCAACATAGGTGCGGCCTATAAATCACTGAAGATTATGAAAATCATATCTCTCCTAAGGTCCGCATCCTTGTTCAATACTGGGAGGGGAGGGTCGTCAACCAATGGCTTACTTTTGGGCAGTGAGGAAGCTAGGTAAATCGCTACTCGCTTGTTAAAAATATGTTATGTAATCTTGTTGAAGATATGCTTCGCAACTGGTCAAACACTCGTGACTTTGTTCTTGCAATGAAATCCATAATGGATGAAATTGATTCTCAGCTTACAGCCCTCGAGAATACGTTCTCCTGGAAAGGCACGGTTGGCAGCGTCGGGCATGGTGGTCTTGGGGAAGGTGGCAACATGAGTGTGATAAGGGGCATAGTGCATCTCAGTCTTGGGAGAGGTGGTAGTGGGAGTGCGTTATGAGGTATATCACAGGATGACATCACAATTGTGGCTCCACATACAGCAGCTTTCCCCATCCCTTTGATAGTGGAGCCTCTCTTCAAACATCTGAATAACATGGTTGGAAAGAAGCCAGAAGAGCAGAAGAAATAGCCTCAATACGTTCTAGAGGTAGCCACCAACATGTCCAACCCTCTGCAGGAAGAAATATGGGGTTTCCCCATCATCGAGGAAAACCCCTCGTCCTGAAGCATGCTCTCATCATCTGTAGAAACGACTTATCGTTTCAAATTTTTTTGCAAGAATTGTCAAGTCTGGTTATGTCTCTCCCTATTTTTTAATTTGAAACTTGTAACTATGTCTATGTCTGATACGTTTTCTAAAAATTGGTACTCTACTAGTATTATTGTCATGACCAATTTTATCTGTGGTTTTCATAGACAGCCCTCAGTTTTTTAGAGGCCTCGGTGGTGGTTTCACCACCTGAGACCTCCTTTGGTCAGGGTTAATTTTGTACATTTTGTCCTTATATTTTAATATATCTGTGCAGCATTACAAAAAAAAACATGTTACACGATGAAGTGGTAGTCCAAGTCATCGATAAACATGTGTAGGGAAAGTGACCACTCTCACCTTAGACACTCTTCCCAAACTACTTCAGAAGTTGAAATCTCCTAGAAGAGATCCTTATTGCAACTATAGAAGGACACCAAAACACTAAAATATATCTTAGATTTTAGTAAATTTGTGAGCCAAACACAGGCCTTTCCTTCTAGGTGAAGAGAGAACAATCTCATATAAACACCTTCTTCCAACTCAGCTTCCTCTAGGAATAACAACAAAAACTTGGGAATCAAGTACTCGACATAATCTTGATTTTGATCACTGAAAGGATTCCATTGTTCATATGGTATTCCATCTGAGTAACCTGGGAACTTTGATAGGTTGAGTGAAGTGAAATATACTTCCATTTCTACAACAGTTGGATTATGAGGGAATTTAAATTCAAATGGAATATACTCTTCGATTCCTTCGCTAGAACTATCTCGCGTGTGACTATTTCCCAATGTTTCTTTCCACATGTGGTTGATCATATTATTTATTTCATGTTCTTCAATATCATGAGGGACATCTCCATTGACTACATGTTAAAGCAGCAAAAAGAATACTTCGATATATTCAAGGTAGAATTCAGTTTGGGATTCATTACAGTATAGGGGGGAAACCTTTGTTGGTTGGTTTCATTGATTCAGATTGGATCGGCGATCCTGATGATTGAAAGTCTACTGCAGGTTATGTTTTCAGTCTAGGATCTGGACCTGTCACTTGGGCTTGTAAGAAACAACAAGCTCTTGCTCTTTCTTCAGCAGAAGCAGAATATCAAGCTGCAGTTAATTCCAGTCAGGAAGCTTTATGGCTTCGATAGATCCTTTCAGAGTTTGGATTCAAGCAGCAGTAGCCTACTTCACTTTGGTGCGACAGTCAAAGTGCTATCAAGCTTGCCAAAGATCCAGTTCTACATCAGCGCAACAAACACATTGAGCTACACATGCACTTCATCAGAAATCTTGTTCATTATCGTATTATTGAAGTGCTCTATTGCCCTGCAGATGATCAAGTTGCAGACATCTTCACCAAGTCTCTTATAGAAGCAAATTTTTCTAAACTTCGGTCTATGTTAGGAGTTCAGAAATGTTTCCTTAAGGGGGGATAGGCTCTAATGCCTCCTTCCTTCTCCTAATAGTGTCACTTTTGTAAATCCTTCAATCCTATCCCAAGCTGTTCTTAAGGGGGGATGTTAGGATATTTAGACACGTAGGAGTTAGTTAAGATCAACTTGTGTAATATATCCGTTAGGTAAAAGTGTGTTTCTTTATTATTCATTGTATGCATTTGTAAATATTCTAATCCGATGGTCATGATATGTTCTAGACATAGAGTGATCCAATGGTTCAACTTCTCATAGATCATACCTACCATTGATCCGTGGCTTAACACCCGATTGGTCTATGATATCTATTTAAAGAGCATAGAGGGTCCTTGGCTAGTTGATTGTTTATGAGAAGCTCATATGCAACTTTATTTCTTTTGCATAATAAGTTTCTCCAAGTATCTATTTGGCTGGGGCTATGGACTGTTTCCCTCTCGAGGGTTTTAACCACGTGACAAACATCACTGTGTTGATCTGTGATCTATTTGTGTGAAGCTGTTGCTAAAGGTGTTCGGTCTTTTGGGAGTACCCTGTGTACCCGAACATGAATGATGTGTTGTGATCTCTATTTTGCTTAAAATAATATGTATGCTTTTCTTCTCTGCACAAGTTTAAAACTTACAGTATGCATTGTGATTTTCTAATCACAATGTGTTGTGCTTAAGTGTTGTAACATTGTCTTTAGAAGCTACCTCTCTTCTTGGAATATTGTTCCATTATTTCATGTTCTTTTCTATTCTATAATTCATATGAAGAGGTTCCCCAACATGGTATTAGAGGTATTGGTTTTGAACTATCCATATTGTATATGAATTGTGATGACTCATATCTAGGTTGATTAAATTGGATCTAAATATTTGTTGATTGATACCTATTCTTGAACTTAGATCAAATATGTTTGATTAAAAAGATGACTTCCAAAATAGAACCTAATGTTCTAAATGGAGAAAATTATGCAATCTAGATGCTAGATATGGAGACTTTGTTGAAGAGAAAGAGAGTGTGGCAATATATGAAGGTCATTATTTCAATTCCAAAGGATGTTGATGCTAAATTTATCATTGATGGAAACAATAATGAGGTTGTTGGGGTCATCAAAACCTACATTTCAATGATTTCACACAAGAAGGATTGATTTTCCTCATGTTGTTTGGAATAAGTTTAAGTCATTGTTTAATAAGGTTAATGAAATTCAAGTAATGCATATAGAGAAAGAGTTGATCTCTTTGGACCCTGTTTCCTTTGATCAGATGAAGGACTGTTTAGCTTGCATCAAGGAGATACATTTGAAATTAGGATAATTGGGTAAGGAGTTTTTGAAGAAGAATGGATAAATCATTGAACTAGTCCTAATTAATTAAAGACACTCTATGATGTATTAAATTCCTCCATTTGTGTCAATTGGATGTATTGCAAACAATATGGTAATTATTTTACCTTTGAATATTTATGTGGTTTGTTGATTAAATACCAACAAAATTTTCTTGAATAAGGGACACTTGGTTCCAAACATAAAGGGCACTTATTCAAGATCAAGGTAAAGAAAAACTATAAATATCATGGTTGATTGGATCATTATATAAAATGTATCAACCAATCTACTTAAGAAAATACTAGAGATTCATCATCAATGAAGAAGGATCCAAAGAATAAAACATGTTAGTGATGTGGAAAATCATGTTAAGAAAACTTGTTGGAAGAAGATGAAGGACTTGGAAGGAAAGGTAAATATTCTTGAAGGAAGTGCATTGATTGGTCAGTTATCAAACGAGATGATAAAAATTTATACCTTCAATGTTAGCACTTCCCAGACATTACATTATCGTACCACACACACTAAATGGACAGTCACATATGGATGTACTCATCATATTGCATAGGATTATTATTTTTTATCTTCCTTTAGTGGATCCCTAGAAAAAATTATTTATTTCATTGATGATTATGATCTCATAGTTGTTGGAAGTCTCAACATTGAATGCTAGCATGGTCGAATATCCAATGTCTAGCATGTTCCTAGTTTGAGCACTAATTTGTTGTCGGTTGTTCGACTTACAGAGACCAATAAGGTTGTTGAATTTTGGTCAGAACACTTTATCATAAAGGATCCAAGGATTAGGGGGGAATTTTTCTTAAAGATATTTGGATCCCAAATATAGAATTTACAAATTTTATGATTCTCCCTAACTTATTGGAATGATTGGACTGATAGCACTCATTGTTAAGACCAATGAAAAAAGTTTAAAATGGCATGAACAACTTGGATATATAAACTTTAAAAGTTTGAATATGATGGTAACTCATAATATGGTTATTGGTCTCTAAAATAATGTTCCACCTAATGGAGTTTATATGGGATGAGCGCTGGAAAAGCATTATCAAGAACCCTTTGATTCTGTGAAAGCATGGAAAGCATAGAACCATATATAACTTCTTCACAAATGATCTATGTTGCATGAACACACCCTCATTAGTAGGTGTGAATTATTTATTTTGAACTTCATTAATGATTTCTCTAAATTTACATGGGTATATTTCTTGAGGAATAAGATTCATATATTTGAAAAATAAATGAATCTAGGGCATTGGCTAAGAAGCAATGTGGCCAACCCATGAAATGTTTTAGATCAAACAATGGTGGTGAATATGTGAGTCGACATTTTGAAGAATATATCTTCCAAAATGGTATCGATTTCAGTAGAGATCTATCCTCACACCCCTCAGTATAATGGAGTCATAGAGAGGAATAATAAGACTTTGGTAGAAATGGCTCAGCTCCTACTACAAACTAAATATATTTCGACTAAATTTTGGGAAAAAAATGTTTATTGTTCAAACTATCTCCTAAACCTTGTATCGACTAGAGTTGTCATTGATATGAATTTAGTTGAGATATGGAATGGAAGAAAAATCTTTGTTTGACACCTCAAAAAATTTGGATGTGTTGCTAGGGAACACATCAATGATAAATACAGAAAGAAATTGGATGCAAAGAGTCATTCTTGCATCACGATGACCTATTATGATGAATCAAAATCCTATTGATGGTTTGACCCTGTCAAACAACATATCTTTTTGGGAACGAATGTGATATTTGATGAGTATTTTTCATTTAATAAGTTGTTGAATTCCTCCATTGATCTATTACATAGTGATATGTTTGATATTATTGAAGAATCTGGATCAACTATACCCTCCCTTGGTATTATTATAGGAACAACAAATTCTACTCCTCACTCAACCAGTAGTTGGTCTATCGTGATTAAAGTTTTTGAAACATCGAATCAATCAACTAAAAATAATCGAACTAAATCACTATCGACTTAATTATCTCAATGAGATGTTGAAACAATTGAAACGATTGAAGTTGTTGGATTGGATGTTGGAGATGCCTGTATTGCTCCACAAACCTACAGACATAAACAATATAGAAGTGTTCCATTGCTGGCATGTGCTCTTGAAACCTGTGATCCTGACACTTATGCTGATGCTAATGGAGTTCCTAAATGGGAAAATGGTATGACTACTGAAAGTAACTCCTTAAAGAAGAATAAGACATGAGAATGTTTTCCTCAACCACAAGGAAAGAATGTGTAATGTGTCGATGGGTCTATAAGGCCAAGTTTACTTTTGACGATATTGTTGAATTTCACAAGGCTTGTTTGGTAGCTAACAGATTCTCTCACTAAGAAAGCATTGACTTCATAGAAACCTTTTATCATGTTGCAAACATGAACTATGTTTGACTAATCATTTCCATTGCTACTCATTTTGGATGGGAACTTCATCAAATGGACGTTAAAAGTGTATTTGTTCATAGAAATCTGTCTGAAGAAATCTACATGGAAAAACCCTAGTTTTGTGATGGATTTGGACTTGTTTGTTGACTCAAGAAGTCATTGTATGGTTTTAAATAGGCACCTCGTTCTTGGTATGAGAAGATTGATCATTTATTTGTCCATCTTGTCTTAAAACATTATGAATCTAATGACAACATTTATGTATTACATGTTCATGGTGATACGTTGATTATGACATTGTATGTTGATGAGTTAACCATAATTGAAAATAATGTCAATATGATTTGGTTTGAAGAAACAACTTTGTTATACCTGAAAATGACACATCTCTGCCTATGACCACTTTCCCATGATTTCGTCGCATGTCGACACTTCATGAAAGTCACTGAGAAAACACCTAACTTGGAGGACCCATAAATTGAGTTTTGTAACTCTATTTGAACTCATCTCTACACCATTGGAAATATATTTTAGTTAGATAAAACTTTCCAGAAGACACCAAAGTCTGAAAATGCTTAAAAATACCCTAAAATGAGATTTTTTGATGTATACGTGAGTTGCCTTAAGGAAACCCGTGTATGTACACAAGTTGCTATATATAATACTCACTACACCTTAAATATGTGACCTTTTACATTGCAACTCATTTATACCTCCTGTGTACGTGACTATTGTCTCTACAACTCGCGTATGCCTCCTGAAAATGTTAAAAAAATACGTATTTTGAAATTTGGGTAGTTTGGGTAGTTATGAAACTGACTCCTTCAGTTGTAACTACTTTGTATTTGACCCTAAATATTTATAAAGCATATAAATAGAGTTAGGGAGGTCCATGAGAGGGGACTTGAATTTTTGCATCATTATGCTAGAGGAATTGGGACTCTCTTTGCCCACACCTTTGCCCTAGAAGCATTCCCCTTGTGTTGCAGAGCTTGGAGGCTGAGTTCCTTGGAGAAGAGAAGCATCGGAGCTAGATCAAGGTTTTTTGAGGTGCCCAACTTGAAGAGAAGGTATATTTGTACTTGTTTTCAATATTAATAAAGATGTGATGTCATTCTTCTTTCAAAATCAATATTTCTTGTATACTGAATCTCTGATTATGATTATATGATGTTATTTATTAGATTATGTTTTCATGTTTCATTGAATATAATCTCCTTTCATATAGTCTATTTAGTTTGAGGAAGGTATAACTTGTTTTGTAGGTCTCTTGGGGAAGAGGAGGATGAGAAGGGCTACAGAAATCTTAGACCAACCAGTTAATCAGGTGTGGAACTTTTTTATCTCTAAATCTTGCTTATATATACTTGCATAACTATATGCATCCACCTTTCAACCCCAGTATGTTTATGGCCTCTTAAACCCTAGCCATATGATACTTTCCTTTACAACAGAACTAGAGACTCTGCTAGGGACAGCCTCATCTGTTTGGGGTTTCTCTGTATTTCTTTCAGTCTTTTGCATGGTTTTAGGTCTTTCTTGCCACTTAGGAACACTTTATAAATCTGATATAACATCTCCCCTGCCTTCCTAAGGCATTTTTTGACCTTTTTTGGGAATTTTTCCACACATACGCAAGTTGCAGACTAAACAGTCGTGTGCTTGGTTTGGTACACACAACTTTCTATACTGCCAACCCACATATGATATGTGACTTATCAGTAATACAACCTGTGTGTGATTATACATGTGACTTGTTGTACTTTCAACCCGTGTATGATACACAACATGTCAGTAGTACAACCCACGTGTGCCCCTAAAATAGTGTTTTTTCCTCATTTTTGTGTTTTTTTTTCTACTGTTGTGGGTTGTTTGGTAGGTCTTTTGGGGTCGTCTACAGG
>LPNX010004998.1:14145-188687 GCA_001517045.1 Pseudotsuga menziesii | reverse complement strand
TAGAGTGATCTGACGGTTCAACTTCTCTTAGATCATACCTACCATTGATCCGTGGCTTAACACCCGATTGGTCTATGATCTCTATTTAAATAGCATAGAGGGTCCTTCGCTAGTTGATTGATTATGAGAAGCTCATGTAACTTTCTTTCTTTTGCATAATAAATTGCTCCAAGTAGCTATTTGGCTGGGGCCATGGACTGTTTTCCTCTCGAGGGTTTTAACCACGTGACAAATATCGATGTGTTGATCTGTGATCTATTTGTGTGAAGTGGTTGTTCAAGGTGTTCAGTCTTTTAGGAACACCCTGTGTACCCGAACACATGTTGTTAACTGGAATGATGTACAAGTGGAACCAGAAGGAGATTTTCTGGTGGAACCAGACTGTATCCTTGGGCAGAGGGAGATTACACTTCGGAACTGCACCATTGGACAGGTGAAGGTGCAATGGAAGCACCTTAGTCCAAAGGAAGCCACCTGGAAATTGGAAAGTAATATGCGAGATGCATGTCCAATTCTGTTCCAGGGGAATTCTGAGGATGAAGAATAAATAACATTGAGGACAATGTTATGTTCCAAGGGGGTGTGTATGTCACATGCCCCAATTTTGCAAAAACAATATTATCTTATTTGATTTTATTTAAAGACAATATGTTAAATTTTATGCTAAGTTGTAATTGATGACTTAGCAGAGTCAAGGATATTTAATGTAATTATGAATATTTTTATTATAAATAAATAAAGGTGGAGACACCAGCTTATGAGAGCTGTTAAAATAGTGTTTACTAGTCAAATTGGTGGAGGAGACTGGGTGGAGAGAAAACAGACATGTGGCAGCATCCTCAAACCACTTCCAACTGTTGCAGGTGGAAATCTCCCTACATTTGGGGTCATGATCCCCCAAGAAAGTGGGATCAGAGCAGGTGGCTCAATTAATGACAACTGACCCAAAATACCTAGGCAATCTTTATAAAAATTCCCATTGAAGAGAGTTGAGGCTGCTCATTATAGAGAAGTGATCATTCAGGTGAATATACTTCAGAGAAATTCAATTGCAAGGGAATTTGTGGAAAGAGTTTGATGGGTTAACTGCTAAGTGATCTTGTGTAAATTTTTAGCTGAAGGATCTTACTACTGAGTGCAGAGTGATTATTGAGTCATTGGACTAGTCTATTGTTTGTTTGCTCCACCAGTTCTCAGCCAAGAAGAACAGGAACAGGCTTGGGGGTCCCGAGGAAACATTGTTTGAGCGCTCTCCAGGAGTTGGTAGGGAGGAACGGTCTCCTAACGCTGTTGTTGTCCATCCTAATCAGGTTCTAAAATCTTTTGTTTTACTGTGTTAGATGGTTAAATGTGAATCTGATTGTTATATGAATGTTACATATTTAGTTGTAAAATGTTAGAATAATAATCTTTTAGATTATTAAAGGAATGAGTTTGAATAGATGAAAAATAATTCTAATTTGTGTTTTTCCGCGTCTGGAAGGACCAGACCGTACTCCAGCACAGACAGAGTATTTAAAATAGGTGAAGGATATGATAGGAGACTGAAATGAATAGATGTATTATGCATTTCATAATATCAGAGTAATTTATTTCAGTTTGAAGGTTATTATTAAAAAGTCCAATAATTTGGTTATTTATGTTCTTGTTTATGAAAATATACTGATAATGAAATAGTAGTATTCCAATATAGGTAGAAAGGATTATTATGTTAAGAAAATACCAAAGTATATAAGAGGTTATGTGCTATACAGTACAATATTCTTTCTATTCAAATTAAAATATGCAGGAGGGTAAACTGTGTTAGGTTGTATATATATTTCTTTATGATCATTTAATAACCAGTTGCTTATGCAGTAAAGGAAACACAGTTAAACTAATTTGTTTACATTTAGTCCATTGAATATATAACTACTATTCATATAGTCTATTTACTAAAAATATTAACTAAACCAAGTCTAACAAATACTATGAAGCAAAGTAGTGTATTACTAAGGTATCTAAAATATAAAGAGCAAAACTAAACTAAGTTGGAGAAACTGAATTCAGAGTATTTCAACTTGTTAGCTTAAGTAAATTTAACAAAAATAATATGATAATAACTAATAAATAAAATACATATCTAGGTAAAAACTATTCAAAAATTATCAACAGGTTTATACCTGCAAAAGAAAACTACAGGGTTGAAACCGTAGTTTTAAAATATTTTGTTTCTAATAAAAGAAACCAAGCTATAATCCATTGGTTTGGATCTTTATATACAACCATAAACAAATAAACTGTTACTGACTAGTCACGGTCCTTATAACAAATATATGAATAAATACAAATTTAAGAAATCCCCTTTATACACTGATGATAATATTAACTCAAAATACTATTTGTTTTACAAGTAACAGAGCTCACTTAAATAAATTAAAAGAATTCTTTAACAAGGGTTTCATTCAAAGAAAACCCTAGCTCATATTCCTGAACAAACAATAAAATTTATAAATTATATCATGATTGAATAATAGTATTAAATATTAACAATAATCTATTACAAAATATATTAAAACAGTAAAAATATTCATTCACAGTTGAATAGGGTAAAAACCCTTAATTACACTGAATATCAAATAGTACTACTGTAACCAAGTCCGAGCTCGAAAGAAGTCTTCAAAACCGATTATTGTTTTACATAACAAGCCACAAGGCTAAAGGTTTAATCCAAATACAATACCCAGCTCACAGCTAGAACTAACCATCGACGAGGCGAGGGTTCGTAAATAGTATAGAATACTTTAACATTAAAAAGAAACTACATAGATAAAGATAAAGCTGGACAAGCTTCCAAGCTCAAGGTTTCCATCGACAACCCTGTTACAAGCAGGGCAAGAACCCAAACGATGAATGCAGGGCTTACCATTTTGGAGACGGCCTTCGAAGACAGCCAACAATTGCTTCATCCCGGAATGCAAACACGGTCTCAAGTTCCTGCAAAGTATTTACAATGCAGAGTGTTAATTTACGAATTCCTTAAATGTTGCAAACCCTACTGTAACAACTACTATACAGAATAATTTCTATATGGGAAATAATATGAAACAATTACCTTAAATAATATTATCGAGTAGATGAACAGAGAGACTGTCACTCATTTCAAACTGTTCTTACGAATCTCCAAAACCCTACAACGAGGGCAAAGCACAACCCAATAGCGAGTATAGCTCAACCTATCACGCAGTGATAGGCCAAGAGGAAGACGAGAGGGAGCTTTGAACAGACAGCAAGCCAAGTGCATCGAAACTCAACAAACACTACGGTAGAGTGAAAACCCATAGTCACAAAGAATGGCATCAAAACTGAATTCTGGAGGCTAAAGCAACACTAACCCAAGACTCGGGGCAACTGGAACAGAGGAGAACTTATGGCCGCCATGAGAACCATGCAGAGCAGCCTCAAGGGCCAGCGTGAACTGCGGAGGAAGAATGGAAAAGGGTTAGGGTTGCAATGATTTTTACATATCCAACACTTGGCCAGAAGAAGACCAAATGTTCTCAATAATATAAACCATGCAATGGGTCCATTCAATAGTTCCTCCTGCGACCAAATAATATCCAATTATTTACAAAATGATTTTTACAAACAATGCATAAACTATAACGTATGCCTCTGTTATCACATCGTAAAATATATATATTGCTTATCATATGGTTGATAGCTCATCATTGGAATTGGGATGACAACTTTAAGTTAACGTTGACCTAGCAAAATGGTGTCACCACTTAAACATTGGTTTATCTCGAAAACAATCACTTATAGAATCTTTCAAACTATAGTAAACCTGTATGCTAGAATTTCAATGTTAAGTATGGACGTTATAATCTTTTAAAAACCAACAACTTCAGTGGTGACAAGTTAAAAAAATTGGATAGCATAGTAAATAGTGGAATCATGGATTCTTTACAAGTTTAACTTTGTTTTAAACCTGTTTAGAGCCTTTAAACTAACTATAGACTTGTATGTTTATAAACATATAAGTTTATGCATGTTTATAACTCTTTTAAAACCAACGAATCAAATGGTAATAAACTATAAAGTTAGCTAGCATAGAAAAAGGACATAGGTATGAATTCTTTTACATAGCTCAATTTGGTTTATACTTTAAGGGACAATATATGTTTTCTCAACTTGGCAGTTGCTGGTAATTTAGCATGTCTATTTATTTGGTAGGATGATTTTATGTTTATACAAGATAGCTGGTGTTTAGCTTAAGATAGAAGGTTGATCATAATAGAAACATCTATCTTGGGAAACTGTTATAGACAGTAACTTAATACAAGAAAAGCATTATAGTAATAATGAAAAATATACGGAATAATCTTACTCAAGTCCATAATCACTTGGAATAACATGGATTGACTTAGGTTTAAGAAGTAAAAAATAAACAGTCGTCCAAGTGAAACAACGCAGTTGTTTTTACACTAATTACACTGATAATAACAAGAAGTTTTACAGGTTGGAAACTTCCCTACAAAATGAAAGTATTGAACAGCTGGATATTCAAGTAGATATTGCGATAATGTATACGATACAATAGTACAACAAGTATAGCAATGCAGAATATGCATATCAAAGTAGAAGTTACTATGTAACACAGATTACAAGTTTAAAGTCACAGTAAATATCTTTACTATCGCTAGGTTCGATAAAGATAGGAACTCTTTAATTTCAACCTTGCTTACAAAGAATAACTGAAGAAAACAAACTACTTTACCTCCTTGAGTTGTTTGGAATTTATCAGCTTATCTACTAAGCATTTTTTTAATTGCAAATAAAAACACTTATGGATACTTTATGAATTTAAAATGTTTACTTGTTCGATCATACCTGTAAACCTGTAAGAACCAGTAATCCTTCTGTGTTAGCATAATTGCTAAGTAATCCCATGATTCAAAGTTAGATTCCACCTACTTTTCATTAAGAAGACTCATCAGTAAATTGAAATAAATACAATACACAAGTAAACATTATTCTCGTTACAAAAAGGAAACTGTTTAGTTAACGTAATTGAGATTATGTAATACTAATCAATTGACTGTTTCTTTTTCTGCTAACCTTTAGCTATTAGTAAAACCACAGATTCAACATTTTATGTTATCTCAAAATTTTAATTTTTTGTGAAAATTTGGGGTTTTGACATAGAATATTGACGGCAAGGCAGAATGAAGGAATTTGGAATTCAATGGGAAGAACCAACTCCACACCGTGGACTAAATGAAATGGGGTAAAAATAGTTGGGTTTTTAAGGATCTCTTCATCGTCATGAAAGTGGCACCTGGATAGGTCAGAGGGATCTTCCGTGGTCGATGAGAGGGAAGGACGAATGGAAGTGGAGATCATATAGATGGGGTTGTTGGTGTCCGAGGAAGAGGCCGGAGGGTGTATTTCCTCGAGGATAATGATTTCGGACTCAAGGGATTGCTTGTGAAAGTTAATGAGGAGAGACTGGTACTTGAGCAGGTTTAGGAAATGATGGGAATAATGACCGTATAGGCCACAAACTACACACGATTGGTTTGTTCGTAGAGATTTTTTCTTAATCGCAGGGATGGTTGGTACATTGATAACTAGAGTTTCGTTAATCTCAACTACTATGCGTATGTGGGTGCGAAGGAATGGGAATTCAAGACAATTTTGCACCACATGGTTGATGACATCGCATAAGGCACAAGTAGGAGGTATACGTGGTTCTATCGGGACTTTTGGAGAATTACCCCCAATATTCATAGGAGGAGGGGGTGCAGGAGTAGATACACAAGTAGTCGATTGTGTACCAGGAGGTCTATGTGACACTGTCTCAATAGGTTGGACTGGTGTCAACACAATTTGTGGTGTCGGGGTGGGGTTGGCTGGATCAAGATACCACACTGGAATTCCCAAAGTGAGTCCTGGAAGGTCTAGAGTAGCTATGAATGACTTACTCACACTACCAGAAGGTGGAAAAATGAAGGGTATTGTGTGTACATGAAATGAACCCCAGTAATTCCCCGGGACCTGTGGTTGGGGTTGCGGCTGAGGTTGCGATGAGATCAGAATTTTATCGGATGTTATGGTGCACAAACCCAATATGTTACTCATATAGGGAGTAGTTGGGAGGGACAAAAAGGTGTCCATCAAAGGAGTGCTAGTAAGCAGGCATGGACCAACGACAGACAAAGAGGGATGCATACGATATCAATGGTGGTGTCGATGGTAGGGAGGACATGTTCTGGAGTGGTCGATCCATTAGGATAGTAGTACATCAATTGATCAATAGTCATGATCATCCAATCATGGGGGAACATTAGGAGTTAGAAGACGGTAGAATCAATGAATCACATTGCATACATGTAGCTACGTCCAGGAGGATGTTGTAATCTAGAGGGGAGTTCACAACGTCAATGTCAATCAACATAGTTTTTTCGACCAACTCAATGGGGACATCCGTGATAATTCCTTATGCTTGGGCAGTGCAACCATTATAACCACAAAGGGTGGTGGTTGAGGGTTGAAGGGTTGTTGATCCCAGATTCTGCCAAATGAGGTTAGCATAACGCAAGTGGATGAAACCTCATCAATAATACATTGATGAATAACCATATTTCGAACAGTGACCAAAACTTAGAAGGCTATGAATGATGGCATATGGGGTTTTCCTTGATCCAAGTTGAAAGTAATCAACCTGGAATCAGAGGGGTAAATGACACCTAGAGAAGATAACAAGTCTTTGCATTGCAAAGGACAAGTTCTTAAGACTTCCAAAGTGGACATGGAAAAGAGAGGCTCGGCCAAGTCATCGACGATACTGAAATTGAGATCGGCTCTAGCAGTGGGGTTGTTCACAAGATTTGACACAAAGGGAACCTAGGGATTTTGGCAATCCCGTCTGTGGGGGATCTCAACAAGTTTAAGGAAATATCGAGAGCATTGAAGGTAGATCCCATGGAGGGATTAATAGTTTCCATGGTGGAGAAATATTGGTTGTGTTGAGTCTATAAGTTGATGTCAGGTGACAATGCCATAAGATGATGGACAATAGGATCGATGGGTTGACTCAAAGAAGTGGTTGTGGTTTTTTGTTGGACCAACAGTTGGGTTGAAACCATACATTGATTCGGTAATGAGTTATGCAACACCATAGGTGGAGGACCTTATAGTGTTGGGTTTGGTTGTGTCAGAGTGACAACATTGGTTTCACGTTGGTTTTTGGCTTGTAATAGGTGGAGAGTTCGATGCATCTGAGGGAACTGGTGTGTATAATGGAAATAAACGTCACAAATGGTACACAGATGGTTAGTATGCAAATGAGGGTTCTTCCCAGGTATAGGTGGACGCTGGGGGTTTGGTGACAAAGAATTGGATCTGTTGTTATTAGGGGGTTGGGTTGTTGACCAACCCCTTGAGGTTGGTTGTTTCCCTGGTTCCTACCTCTCTGTCTTCTTCCCTGTCCTTGTTGGTTATTGGGGGCGGTTAATTGGGGAGGTTTTGTTGAACATAGACCTATCCTTGAGGAATAGGAGGAGTCAGGGCAAGAGCAGGTGTAAGTTTCACATGTGGTGAGTAGTAAGTGGGAGCGGCTAAAGGGGCTGCAAAACCTACCATTTGGCCATTGCAAGTGAGAGCCAGGTAATTTACTCCATGAACGTGAGGAATAGGTGCGAGAGATGCATATGAAGGCGTGGCTTCAAACTAAGCCACTACGCGTGAAATGTCAGGGGCGTATCCAGGTTGGGTAATGTTAGGGGCATTACCAGAGTGAGGTGGTATCAAAGGAGAGGCCATGTACAAGTGAGGGTTATGGGTGATAGAGCCAATGACTCCATCAGTAGCATGGGATGCCCTTGACGTATCGTTCTATGAGGATCCAACACGAAGAGCATCAGGTATGATGGTGTAAAGGTAACCCAATTAGGCGTAGATAAGGTTGAACTACTATTCTTTAAGGATTTCTTCTTCCTCGATTTGTGGGAGATCAAACGCAACATCCTTGGTGATAGGGGGGAGTAAGGTTTTAAGAAACAAATAAAGGAATATCATGTCATCTAACTAGATTTTTCACAAACTATGGCGATGATGCCAATCATGGATATGATCCATGATATGGGTAGTAGTGTTCTATCTATAGGATAGCATGATTTCCACGCCCTCATCGTAATGGATGGGTAGCTGGAAGTACTGGAGGAACATCAAGGATAAAGAGGAAAAATCAGGATAAGTGGCATGGGGTAGCTCAATGTACCATTTGGATGTAAAACTAGTGAGTGTGCACCAAAATATCTGCAATCAAATAGATTCATCCACTATGTTGTTGGAGGAACACCATAAGTGGAAGGACATGATATAGTTTTGAGGGTTTTCTCCTGCCTTTCCCTCAAACTTAGGGATGTAGGAATGGAGTTTGGTAGGCATGGGAGGCCACAATGGGTCATGATGAATAGGTTCATTCGTTAACCATGCCAAATCAGGAAGGTTGATACTAGCCATGAATGGAATACTAGGACATGGACTAGTTCTAGGAGGGCCAACAATGGTTCTGAGTCCGATGGGCATGTAGGTATCGCAGGAAAATGGTGTCGGTAGGGATTATTTCTAATAATAGGAGTAGTCACTTGAATGGTGTGAATAACCAGAATAGTGGTAGAAGGTACCTTTCCCCCATGAATTAATGTAGGAATAAAGTGAACCATGGTGGTTAGAGTGGGTCCACCACTAGTGGGTAGCGAACTAGCAGCACTATGTGTGGTGGAGACTGTCCCACTAGGATCAGGGCCTGTAGGGGAAGAAAAAGTGATATTTGATATGATGGGTGGAGAGTTCACAAGTAAACTACCAAAAATAACCCCTGGAAGGGGTTGGGAGATGCACCAACCATGGGGATAGATAGGGTAGTGAACAAGGTAGGTTCAGATTGATAGGAATCTCAATCTGAGTCAGATGCATTATATGGCTTTGAAGGTGGTGAACAACACCAGATATGGATCCGACGATGATGGTTCAAGGAACCGAACTGAGGGGTATGCCCCCTATGTATCTGGGAGTATCCAGGTGGAGAAATGGTGGAATGATAGTGTGCTATATGATGAATGAAGGCTCAATGGTGTCAAACACAAGCTCAAAAAACCAATTACAATTGAGTGTGAAAAAGGAGAGTAGATAAATGGTGGTACAGAGGCCAAAAAGAAATCTCTAAAATTGAACTGTAACAATGTGCCACAGCAGGAGACTCTTCAACAAAGTGACCAGAAATCCAACAAGCAGCACTACCTATGAAGAAAGTGACACACTAACCTGTGGGGTATAAGTGCAAGAAATATCCTAGCTACAATATGGAAGCCCCTCATAATTCATATCCTCTATTGGGTGGTGAAATCCACAGTCAAACAATATGAAATGGAAGAACCAAAGGATAAGAGAATCCCACTACTGAGAGGGACCACGTGTAAAAGATCCCTAAGATACTGGAAACTAGGTTACCTCGTTCATGATACATTTGGGATGGTTTCCTGGAACTTCAGTGCTTTGGTCCTCGACACCCAATCGTATGCACGTGGAGGACTATGAAGGATTAGCCTTCGATAAAGAATGGAGTGTGGTATTCTACCCTAACTTCTGGAATCCCTTGGTTATGGCTTACCCCCACAGAGCAGAAGGCCCCCAAATAAACTAGTAGTGAGCGTATCAACAAATACTAGAGGATTTTGGTTCCCTAAATCATAACAAATATTCCTCAAATGTAAGTGGCAAAGGGATGTTATTTGGATGCATATCTCAAGTGTCCTAGCTTTACTACAATATCGTTTTGGTCATCAAATGAGGTTACAATGTTGGTTGAGTTAAGTTAAATTTATGGCTCAGCTTCAGGTCATGGACCAAACGTTTATTTTAAGGTGTGAGATGTGTGCACAAGTGGAGTGTCATCTCTAAACCTAGAGCTCTCATGCCAGAGACACAAATGCAGAAAAATAAAGAACAATACTGAAAGTAAATTATTCTTAACAAATAAACTAATTCTTCCATATACAAGAACATATGCAAGTAAAAAAGCACTAAAGGAACTTATGTCGGGTGTAGGAAACACACAAGGGGGTCTCAACTATGAATCTCGACTCATATAGACTCACATACAAGAAAACGAGGAGTGCAAAACACACCAAGGGGGTGTAGGCAATCAGATCTGGGAAAATTCAATCAATACAGGGGCATATCACATAAAGGGGGTTTGGAATGGGTCTCAAATACCTCAAATAACTGGAAAAACTACAGGCCACACCTGTCGATAGAAAATGTGTGATCCGGGTCGCAAAGAACTATAAAACATTTGTGCCCGAGACGAAAAATTAGCAGAAAAAATAGGTCACACTTAACAGGGGTTTCCACATGACAAATCACCCCAAATTAGGTCACATAAGTGACCAGGGTCACTCCAGAATCCTAAACAAGTGTGATCTAAACTTTGGGTCCAGGTCATACTTATCGGGGCAAAAGGTGTGACCTAGGTCTTGCTTATCGGGAAGGGGCGACCCGGCTCACAACTTTCTGTCGAATAGGTGCGGTCCGAACTGAAAGTTTTTTAAATAAAAAACGTCAGGTAGGGTCAGGGGGCAGAAACTTTAAAGGGACTGATTCGGATTTTTCGCAAGGGGGTCATATATGTGATGGTTAAGGGTACCCCAAGTAAAACAAATCAGCAAAATTACTTGCAAAAACAGAGATCCAAGGGGATCGAGCCAATGGAGTCGAAAAAACTATAGTGGAGATTTCTCTCTAGCTTCGTGCAAAACCACCTACCTTAAATCAACCAGATCTAAGGGTAGAGTTCATGGTGTTAGGGAAGTGCTCAACCTTAACTATCAAACAAGCAACAATAAATACTTTTTATATTTTATGATTTTCTTCTAACTAGTAAAACAAAACACAACATACCTTTTATAATATGGGCCATTGCATCCGTTTGAGGATGTTGTCTGATGGCTGCCATGATCCAGTTCTCCAATCTTCCCAACAAGGGTTACCACCGGGAAACGAATCAATGGTTGCATGGATTAAAATCAACATGCAACATGGGATAATGCCCAAATTTGTAATAATAGGTGCTAGTGGTCTTGGATTGAAATGCATTCCATCTTCTTAGTGCTTCCCTTATATTTTATAATAAGATGAAACTATTGCAAAAATCTCATCCATTTGTAGCATCTTTACTATCAAGGCTTGTTCTAGTCCATATTAGAAAAGTTGGTAATAAATGTGGATGATGATCTCCTTACCGATTAGATAATACTTCCAATGCTTAACATATGGAACCTAGACATATATTTCCTTGTCATATGTTGGGTAGTTTAAGATTTATCTATGAAACAATTTAGAATGATCACATAACATATTACATCCTTATATCATTACCATTCCCCTAACATATCCACCTACATGTATCTCCTCTTCAAAGGGATTCTTCAAATTTGGCCATGCTAGGATTGGTGCTGAATTTATTTTACATTTAATCTCTTTGTTATTCAATAGAGTCTTTTCCCATTGGAAACTCTTGCTATTAAATATTATAGCATGAATTGGTGTAACCACAACTAAAAATGATTTTGTAATATTTGCAAGGTACTAGATTGCTACCACATTTCTCCTTACTTTAAAAACATTTGTAGGAGTTGGCCATTTGATGTTGATGTCCATCTTCCAATCTTGAGTTATACTCCACCATTCACATATCCTAAGCACACGAAAAATTGTTAGACAAACTCACATTTTTTAAGTTTTGCTTGGTATTAATGTTTCCACACTATATCTAACACTTACATCGCATGTGATATGTGTCGATTTCGTAAGTAGATCTAAATATTAATAAAATATACTATTAAAAATGGATCTAAGTAGGGGTGCAGTGCATAAATGTAGTTGGTACATAACATAAACCAAAATACATTACCAACCATTCATATATACATTTCCTTGTCCTAAAGAAATTATTCGTGGTGCATACTTATTTGACTCGCACTCATTGGTATCCAAATATGTGATTTAGTTTGGTGAAGTATTTTTCATGTTGTAGTTGGTACAACTAATCATTATCATAGAAAAATTATATTGATCCTTTAGGGTAACCATCTAACATATCTAAAGTCAATACAGATTCTCAACATTCCATCCTTTTTTTACTACTATGATGATGGATAACCTAAAAGGTGAACTACTTGGTCTTGTGACTCCTCCAAAATTCATTGCCACTACTTCATCACTTCATCTACTTCTAGTATGAAATGTGTAGATAATCCTGTATTTGGAAATGCAAAGTTAGGCAACAATTGCATCTCATGAGTCACTTGTCTCTTAGGTGGAAGCCCTTTAAGATATTGGATCACTTTCTTGCAAACCTATAAAAGATGTTCAAATTTCCTATGTTTTCTTGTGTGTACATCCATATATATTTTCCCTCATTTCTACTATTTTGTCACCTTACTAATTGTATATAAAGAATAACACTGCAAATTTCCCACTTCATCACTTACCATAGAGATCTTGGATTTATGTTTGTATGTATTAATGATCAATGACTTACTATCTTTTATCAAATTGTATTGGTTATCTCTCTTGATGAATATAGCATCCATCATATACATCTGGGTCCTTTTGGGTCCTTCCCAACACCACAACAAAGACATCCAATCATACAACATCTACCTCCACTTCATAATGAAATTTGCATTAATGGAAAATTCGATCTTAGATTGTTTGGTAACTCTTAACTCTGCATCCTTATTCACCCATCCCAGAGGTCATGAATAAGAATGGACATGGAATTCCAATCCAAGATTGCATAACAATTCCTTTTCTATGAGGTTGGATTGTGAATAAGATCCCAATACAGTATCTACATTTGTCTTCTTAACTTGCAACATGTGTACCAATCATCATAGCAATCAAATATCATCGTGGAATTCCAATATTTTTAGTACCCTTTTATTTATGTTCACATAAATTAATAGCCTCTTAATTTTAAATTCATAAAAAATTATGAACTCAAATTAAATAAATATAATAATAATAATAATCTATTTTTTAGATCTCCTTAAGTCTACTTAAAATAGATATTGAAACAATTCACAAACATTAAAGAAACCAATGTTGATTAACTTAGTAATAAACACAAACATAAATATACTTTAATTTAGTTAAATTACTCTATTTATCTATATAAATATATATCAAAAATTAAAAATTATACAAAACTTCAACATAATTTTATTCACTGATTCAATTTATAATTATCTATAATTTTTTTATTATTTTATTTAAATATTTAAAATTTTGAGGAAAACATTATTCTTTCCACATTCACATTATCTATGGAGGTAGATCTCATGGATCCCTCACCATCCAATTGACTCTCGTTAGTGCGACTTACATATCAACCGAGTCTTAGCCAGTTCGATCATTTGTTCAAGCGTAAGCAGGCATTTTTCCAATGGTGAAGTAATAGGTAGAAGCTCGATGGCAAGGCAGAATGAAAAAATCTAGCATTCAAAGGGAAGAATAGACTCCACACCATGGACGAAATGGAACGGGGTAAAACCAATGGCAGTTTTAAGGATCTCTTCAACGTCATTAAAGTGGCTCCTCGATAGATCATAGGGATCTTCCATGGTTAATGAGAGGGAAGGACGATTGGAAGTGGAGATCATATAGATTGTGTTGTTGGTGTTTGAGGAAGAGGTTGTAGGGTGGATTTACTCGAGGACAGTGATCTCAGAATCAAGGGAGTGCTTGTGAAAGTTAATGAGGAGGGACTGGTACTCTGGAAGGCTTCGAAAAAGATGGGAATAATGACTGTATAGGCCACAAACTTCACATGAGTGGTTTGTTCGTAGCAATTTGTTCTTAATCGTATGAATGGTTGGTACATTGAAAAATGGAGTGTCGTTAGTCTCGACTACTGTGTGTATGTGGGTGTGAAGAAATGAAAAATCGGGACAATTTTATGTTGCATGGCCGATGACATCACATAATGCAGAAGTAATCGATTGTGTACCAGGAGGTGGGTGTGACACTGCCTCAATAGGTTGGGTTGGTGTCAACACGATTTGTGGTGTCGGGGTGGGGTTGGGTCGATCAAGGTACCACAAGGGAATGCCCAAAGTGATTCCCAGAAGGTTTAGAGTAGCCATGATTGGTTTACTCACAATTCCAGAAGGTGGAAAGAGGAAGGGGATCGTGTGTATGGGAGATGAACCCAAATAATTCCTTAGGGTTTGTGGTTGGGTTTGCGGCTGAGGTTGCGATGAAGTCAAAATTTAACTGGATGTGACGGTGCACAAATCCGATATGTTAGTCATAGAGGGAGGAGGTGGGAGGGACAAAAATGTGTCTATCAAAGGAGTGATGGTAAACAGGACTGGACCAACAACAGAGAGGGAAGGGATGGATACACTATCAATGGTGGATTGGTCAGTCCTTTAGAACTGTACTACATCAATTGGTTGATAGTCATGATATTCCCATCATGGAGGAACATCAGGATTCAGAAGATGGTAGAAGTAATGATTCTCATTGCGTACTTATAACTACGTCAAATGAGGATGTTGTAATCTAGCTGGACGTTCACAACCTCGATGTCAGTCAACACAATTTTGCTGACCATCTCAATGGGGACATTCATTAGAATGGCTTGTGGTTGGGCAGCGCAGCCATTGTAAGCATGAAGGGAGGTGGTTGAGTGTTGAAGAGTTCGGGATCCGAGCTTCTTCCAAATGAAGGTTGACATAACGCAAGTGGATGCTCCCTCATCGATGAATAACAAAATTCCAAATGGTGACCAAAACCTGGAAGGCTACGGATGATGGCATCGAGGTTCTCCTTGATCCAAGTCGAAAGTCATTAAACTGGAATCAAAGGGGTTGACGACACCAAGAGAAGATAACAAGGATTTGAATTGAAAAGGACAAGTTCTTAATACTTCCATAGAAGACATGGAAGAGGGATACTGGGCCAAGTCATTGACGATACTATAACTGAGAGCAGCTCTAGCAGTGGTATTGTTTGAAACGTGACGCAAAGGGAACCTAGGGATTTTGGTGGTCCCATCCATGGGCGGTCTTGGTAATTGTAAGGACATATTGAGAGCATTGGAGGTAGATCCCATGGAAGGAATAATAGTTTCTATGGTGGAGCATTATTGGTTGCGTCGAGTCTGTCAGTTGATGTCAAATGACAATGTCATGAGATGATGGACACTAGGATCGATGGTTTGACTCGAAGAAGTGGTTGTGGTGTTTTGGTAGACCATTGTTTGGGTTGCAACCATACCTTGATTCGATAACAGGTTTTGCAGAAGCATAGGGGGAGGACCTTGTTGTGTTGGGTTTGGTTTTTCTAGAGGGGCAGCATTGGATTCACATTGATTTTTGGCTTGTAATAGGTGGCGAAATCGATGCATATGAGGGAATTGGTGTGTATAATGGCCATAAACATAACAAAGGGTACATGGATGTTTAGTACGCAATAGAGGGAACTTCCTAGGTCTAGTTGGATGTTGTGGGTTTTGTACAGGGGAATTGGCTCCTTTTCTATTAGGGGGGTTGGGTTGTTGACCACCCCCTTGAGGTTGGTTGTTTTTCTAGTTCCTACCTCTCTTCCTTCTTCCCTGCCCTTGTTGGTTATTGGGGGCGGGTTAATTGGGGAGGTTTTGTTGAGCATAGACCTATCCTTGAAGAACAAGAGGAGTCGAGGTTGGAGTAGGTGTAGGTTGCATAGGTGGTGGGTAGTAGGCGAGAGCAGATAGAGGGGATACAAAGAATACCATTTGGCCATTGCAAGCGGGAGCCAAGAAATTCGGTCCATGAATGTGAGGAGCAGGTACGGGAGACGCATATGAAGGTGTGGCTCCGGACTGAGCCACTACGCATGAAAATTCAGGGGCGTATCCAGGTTGGGAAATGCTAGGGGAATTACTGGAGTGATGTGGAATTGAATGAGAGGTTGTGTATAGGTGAGCGTCCTGATTGATAGAGCCAATGACTCCATCAACAACATGGGTTGCACCCGGCATATTGTGCTATGAGGAGCCATCACGAGGAGCATTAGGTATGATGGTGTAAAGGTAACCTCATTGGGCGTAGATAAGGTTGAACTCTTGTGCTTTGAGGATTTCTTCTTCATCGGTTTATGGGCGCTCATGTGACATCCCCACCCCTCTACCATAGAGAGAACGTGACTTCCCGGCTATCAAATCTGGGCAATCTAGCCCCATGAACATAATATAATAATTGCATTGAATATATAAACATACAAAGAATTATAAAACATGCAATATACAACAGAAGCAATTACATTTCATTCAAGCATTCATCATGTTCATAATAATTTATAAAACAAATACAATTGCAGAGATTAAATGGGCAAGAATACTTATCTTGAGAAGAAGCTTCCCTGCAACTAGCTATGTTGCTACAACATTCCACCCAACCATAGGATAGTGTTCTCACCAATCTCTCAGTAGCACTTCCACCCCAGAGATGGGCATGATTCCAGAAGGAACTAGGCAACAACATCAAGCTCACACATAGCCAAAATCATACATCCACAGTCAAGCCAACACACCGTTAGGTTTCACAGACTGTTTAGCCAAGCCAATACATAATTGGATTTCACAGGATGCTAGAACAAGCCAACAAAACATGGGTTCCTTGGACTTACTCAACCAAGCCAACACAAGGTAATCACATCCCAACACAACCAAACCCTCTAACAGATGGGTTCCTTGGACTTACTCGGCCAAGTCAACATGAGGATGCACTTCATAGAAAAAAAAGTTATGGGTAGGGGAAAAAATGTTTTGGGGACCAAAATACCAAAATGGTAAATGGGGAAAAATGACCCAAGTGAGCAAAAAATTTCAGGAAACATTTAATGGTTGCAAAGAGGAAAAAATGACCTCTACAAACTCCCAATTCGTTGTTCTTTCTTCCCATCCACTGAGCATAACAAAAAACAGGGTTCCAGCTTAGAGAGAAATGAGGAAAACACAAAAATTCATGAGGGAAACGCACATCAATCTCCATCAACATGAGGAAGGGGAAAACAACCTCTAAAAACCCCCAAGTCATGGTTCTCCTCTGCATATCCACTGAACAATATCAAAAACGGCTTTTCCACGGCCATGGAATGAGGAAACAACCACAAAAACACGAGGGAAACACACAACAAGATCCAACTGTGTGAGGGAGGAAAAACAACCTCTCAAAACCCCCAAATCATGCATCATGACTGCACATTCACTCAGTCATACCCAAAAAACAAAATACTCAACCATGGAGGAAAGAAAAACAACAAAAATCGTGAGGGAGAATGCCCCCAACTATCTCTAGCTGCGTGAGGAAGCAAACACATGGGTGCATAATGGCTTGGGAATGAATTTCCAAGAATTTACTTGCCCAAGAAGCCAAAAACACGTTTTCTAAAAATGGGTGACTTCCTAAATTCGAATTTTGACCTCCATACCTTTCCCATCCTAAGGAAATAACTTCCTTCACCAACTTTAGATGACTGGTCATAAAAGATAAAAAGGGTAGTTGACAGCTAAATGGGTTTTCCTCTTGGAATTTGGCTTTTCCCCATTGGCTCAAGGGTTTGAGTAATTCCCTCCTATTCCTTGTGAAATAATGCCCCCATCTCTTTCATGCTACGACGCATAGCTAGTTGTGGCATTTTTATTTATTTGCATTTTACATGATGTCTCAAATGTATTGTGCCTGGCTAGCACATAAACCATCGACATCGATTCTAATCTTCAATATAAATCCATGGTGGGGTTTTTTCCTTGAGCTCCACACCGTGATAAAATAAAAATATTTACATCATATGCAATTTAATCAATGGGGTCCAAACCGGGGTGTTACAGGCCGGATGCAACATCCTTGTTGATAAGGGGGAATAAGGTTTTAAGAAACTAATCAAGGAAGATTCTATCGTCTAACTGGATTATGCACAAACTACGATGATGACTACACTCATGGATATGATCTGTGATATGGGTAGCAGTGTTCTGTCTACATGATAACATGATTTCCACGTCCTCATCATAATGGACGGGTAGCTGGAAATATTGGAGGAACATTGAGGCTAAAGAGGAAAAATTAGGAGAAGTGGCATGGGGCAGCTCAATGTATCATTTGGTTGCAACACTAGTGAGTGTGTACTGGAATAGCTACAATCGGATAGAGTCATCCACTCTGTTGTTGGAGGAACACCATAAGTGGAACGACATGATATGGTTTTGAGGGTCTTCTCCTACCTTTCCCTCAAACTTAAAGATGCTCGAAGGGAGTTTGGTAGGCATGGGAGGCCACAACGGGTCATAACGAAATTGGGTCATTCGTTAACCACACCAAATCAGGAAGGTCGAGACTAGCCATGAATAGCATACTAAGACTTCGACTAATTATAAACTTCTAGGAGTGCCAACAATGGTTTTGGGGTCGGCGGGCATGTAGGTACCGTGAGAAAATGGGGGTTGGTAGAATGATTTCTGACAGTAAGCGTAGTCACTGGAATGTGTGAATAGAATGAATAGTGGTTGAAGGGACCATGGCCCCATACATGAATGTAGGAACAGAGTGAACCATGGTCGCTTTAGTGGGGCCACCACTAGTGGGTAGCAAACTAGCAGCAATGTGTGCGGTGGTGAGTGACCCACTAGGACCAAGGCCTATAGGGCCAGTAGAAGTAATATCTGGTATGACGGGTGGAGTGTTCACAAGTACACTACCAACAATCCCCCCTGGAAGGGGTTGGGAGGTGCACCATCCATGAGGCTAGATGGGGCAGTGAACAAGGTAGGTTCGGATTGATAGGAATCTGAATCTGACTCAGATGTAGTGTATGGATATGAAGGTGGTGAATGACACTGATTGTGGATTCGACGATGAGGGTTCAAGGAAGCAAACTAATGGGTATGCCCCCTAAGTATTTGGGAGTAGCGAGGTGCATAAATGGTGGCATGATGGTGTGATATATGATGAATGAAGGCTCAAGGGTGTCAAACAAAAGCTCAAAAAACCAACTATAGTTGAGTGTGCAGAAGGAGAGATGATAAACGGTGGAACACAGGTAAAAAAGAAAGCTCAAAAACCAAATTGCAATAGTGTGTCACAACAGGTGAGTCTTCAACAAAGTAACTAGAAAGTCAACAAGCAACACTACCTATGAAGAAAATGACGCACTAACCTATGGGGTATAAGTGCAAGCAAGATCATAGCTACAAGATGGAAGCCCCTCACAAATCGTATCCTCTATAGGATGGTGAAATCGACAGTCAAACAATACGAAATGGAAGAACCAAAGGCTAAGAGAATCCCACTAGCGAGAGGGAGTTGGGATGAAAGAGCCCTAAGACACTCACAACTAGGCTACCTCCTTCATGACACATTCGGGATGGTTTCTTGGCACTTCAGCCCTTTGGTCCTCGATACCTGATATGGTCCAAGACATGCATGAGGAGGACTATGAAGCATTAGCCTTTGGTACATGATGGAGTGCAGTATTCCACCCTGACTTCTAGAACCCCTTCATTGTGGCTTACCCCCGCAGAGTGAGAGGCCCCCCAATAAACTGGTTGTGACCATGTCAACACATACTAGAGGATTTTGGTTCCCAAAAAGACAACAACTATGCATCGGATGTAAACGACAAAGGGGTGTTATTTGGATGCCTATCCCTAGTGTCCTAACTTAAACACAATATTGTTTTGGTCCTCAAATGAGGTTACAATGTTGGTCTAGTTAAGATAATTTTTAAGCTCATCTTGGGGTCATGAACCAAGCATTTATTTTAAGGTATGATATGTGTGCACAAATGGAGTCTGATCTCTACAAACTTAGCGTTCTCATGCCAAAGACGTAAATGCAAAAAAATAAACAACAAAACTGAAAATAAATTATTTTTAACACATAAACTAATTCTTCTAGATACAAGAACAAATGGAATTAAACAAGCACACAAGGAACTTATGTAGGGTGAAGGAAACACACGCGAGGGTCTCAACTGTGAAGCTCAACTCATATAGGCTCACATACAAGCAAAAGAGGACTAAAAAACACACCAAGGGGCTATAGGAAATCATATATGGGAAAATACAGTCAGTACAGGGGCTGTATTAGAGGAAATTTGGGGTCTAAAATGGGCCTTATAAGAAAACACGGCAACAATAAGTTCTTGTGAGTTAGAAAGAACCAATAGAATTCCAATAAAATGAGTCAACCATAATGGTTGAATTGACATATTTGTCATAAAAAAACTATTTTTTGTTCGTATTTTCGACATATCTCCTTGCGTTTTTACTCAAATTTCAATTAGGAGAGCTCGTTGGATGCAGTATTTGATTCTGTATCCAACGCGTACCCACAATGCATACTTTTTATGTACTTCGCTACCCCAAAAACAAGAAATACCTTAAAAAACATGATGATGATGTCATCATCACATTTTTCAGGTATTTCTTGTTTTTGGGATAGTGGAGTACGTCAAAAGTATGCAGTGTGGGTACTCATTGGATATGGAATCAAATTACCCATCCAATGAGCTCTCCCNCGAACACAAAAAGTAGTTTTTTTCTTTTTTCCTCCAAAATTAATAAATATTATTTTATTATTTTAACTATTATTTTATTATTTTCCTTAGGAAGCCCATTTTAGACCTCAAACTTCCTCTAATATGATATCACAGATAGGGGGTTTGAAATGGGTCTTAAACACCTCAACCAATTAGAAAAACTGTAGGTTTCACCTGTCGATGGAACATGTGCAGTCGAGGTTGCACAAAATTGTAAAACAAACGTGACCGAGATAGAAAATCAGCAGAAAAACATAGGTTGCACTTAATAGAGGTTTTTGCATGACAAATCACACCAAACCGGGTCACAAAAGTGTCTGGGGTTGCTCCAAAAGCCTGAATCAGCGCGATCTGGACTTTTGTTCCAAGTCACACTCATGAGGGCAAAAGGAGAAACCTAGGTCATTCTTATCAGGAAGAAAGGTGCGACCTAGGTCACATCTTTCTACCGAATAGGTGCAATCCGGTCGTAACTGAAACGTTTTTAAGGAAAAAACATCGGGTAGGGCCAGGGGGGTCAGGCATTGTAAAGGGACTGGTTCAGATCTACCGCAAGGGGGTCAGATCTGTGACGGCTGAGGGTACCCAAATAAAACAAACCATAAAAAACAACTGCAAAAACATAGATCCAAGGGGATCAAGCTACTAGAGTCACCAAAGATGTAGTGGATATTTCTCTTGAGCTACGTGCAAAAGCACCTTCCTTAGCTCAACCAGATCTAAGGGTAGATTTCATGGTGCAAGGGAAGCATTCAACCTTGACTATCAAACAAGCAACGATATATATTTTTATATTTTATGATTTTCTTCTAACTAGTAAAACAAAACACGACATACCTTTTATAATATGGGCCACTACAACCATTTGAGGATGTGGTCCGATGGCTCCCAGGATCTGGTTCTCTGATCTTCTCCAACAAGGGTTGTCACCGAGAAAGGAATCAATGGTTGCATGGACTAAACCCAACATGAAACATGGAATAATGCCTAACTTTGTAATAATAGGTGCTAGTGGTCTTGGATTGAAATGTATTCCATCTTGTTAGTGCTTCCCTTATATTTTATAATAAGATGAAACTATTGCAAAAATCTCATCCATTTGTAGCATCTTTGCTATCAAGGCTGGTTATTGTCCATATATTACAAAAGTTGATAATAAATGTGGATGATAATCCCCTTACCAATTAGATAGTACTTCCAATGCTTAACATATGGCACGTAGACATATATATGTCCTTGTCATATGTTTGGTAGTTTAAGATTTCTCTATGAAACACTTTAAAATGATCACATAACATATTACATCCTTATATCATTACCATTCCCCTAACATATCCACCTACATGTATCTCCTTTTCAAAGGGATTCTACAAAATGGGCCCTGCTAGGATTGATGCTTAATTCTACAAAAGGGATTCTTTTCCCATTGGAAACTCTTGCTATTAAATATTATAGCATGAAGTGATGTAATCACAACTAAAAATGATTTTGTAAGCTTTGCAAGGGACTAGATTACTACCACATTTCTCCTTACTTTAAAAACATTGGTAGGAGTTGGCCATTTGATGTTGATGTCCATCTTCGTAAGATCAATCTTGAGTTATACTCCACCATTCACATATCCTAAGTACACAAAGGATTGTTAGAAAAGATCACATTTTTTAAGGTTTCCACACAATCTCTAACACTTACATCGTATGTAACATGTGATGACTTCCTAAGTAGATCTAAATATTAATAAAGTATACTATTAAAAATGAATCTAAGTAAAGTATACTATTAAAAATGAATCTAAGTAGGGATGCAGTGCATAAATGTAGTTGGTACATTACATAAACCAAAATGCATTACCAACCATTCACATATACATTTCCTTGTCCTAAAGTATTCTTGGTTGATACTTCTTTGACTCACACTCATTGGTATCTTAATATGTGATCCAATTTGATGACTCCTCCAAAAGTCATTGCCACTTCATCTACTTCTAGTATGAAATGTGTAGATAGTCTTATATTTGGAAATGCAAAGTTAGGCAACAATTGTATCTCATGATCCACTTGTCTCTTAGGTGGAAGCCCTTTAGGATATTGGAACACTTTCTTGCAAACCTATAAAAGATGTTCAAATTTCAAATGTTTTCTTGTTTGTACGTCCATATATATATTCCTTCATTTATACTAGTTTGTCTCCTTACTAATTGTATATAAAGAATAACAATACAAATTTCCCACATCACTTACCATAGAGATCTTGGATTTACCTTTGTATGCATTAATGATCAATGACTTATCATCTTTGATCAAATGTTATTAGTTGTCTCTCTTGATGAATATAGCATCCATCATATACATCTGGGTCCTTCCCAACACCATAGCAAAGACATCCAATCGTACAACATCTACCTCCACTTCATATTGAAATTTGCATTAATGGAAAAATTGATCTTAGATTGTTTGGTAACTCTCAACTCCACATCCTTATTCACCCATCCCAGAGGGCATGAACAAAGATGGCCATGGACTTCCATCATATACATCTGGGTCCTCCTTCCCAACACCATAGCAAAGACATCCAATCGTACAACATCTACCTCCACTTCATATTGAAATTTGCATTAATGGAAAGATCGATCTTAGATTGTTTGGTAACTCTCAACTCCACATCCTTATTCACCCATCCCAGAGGGCATGAACAAAGATGGCCATGGACTTCCAATCCAAGCTTGCATACCAAGTCCTTTGCTATGAGGTTAGATTGTGAACAAGATTCCAATAGAGTATCTACATTTGTCTTCTTAACTTATAATGTGTGTACCAATCATCATATGAATCAAATATCAACATGGCATTTCAATATATTCACTATCATTTTATTTATGTTCACATAAATTAATAGCCTCTTAATTTTAAATTCATAAAAATTATGAACTCAAATTAAATAAATATAATAATAATAATAATAATCTATTTTTGAGGTCCTCTTAAGATATTAAAACAATTAATAAACATTAAAAAAACAAAATTTATTAATTTAATAATAAAAACAAACATAAATATACTTTGATATATATATATATATATATTAAAAATTATACAAAACTTCAACATAATTTTATTCACTAATTTAATTTATAATTATCTATAAATTATTTTTATTTTATTTAAATTTGAAAAATTGATAAACGTTATTATTTCCAGATCCACATTATCTATGGAGGTAAATCTCGTGAATCCCTCGCCATCCAATTGACTCCCGTCCCTTGATGCAATTTAGTGGGTGTGCTAATATAATACTGTCATGGTCTTCGCAAGAGGCCCCTTGAGGCTTGGATCACCATAACATGTAAAGCAACTCTGCACATTTTTTTGCACCATAGGCTAATGATCATATTATTTTATTTTATATGATCATGTGCTATGGACGCTAGCAGCCTTAGCTCACATCCATCCATGATCCCACCCACCCACTTCTAAACTTCGGCTCCCCGTGATCCATAATATATGCCGTTATCACGTGTTAATCTTACCTTTCCACGTAGGCATTGTGCCTTTATCACGTGGCATTTTTTTTTCCTTTATTACATGTAAGTTGATTGGATTGGGAGGAAAAATACTCATTTTGTTATTTTCAATATTCTTTTAAAAAATATAGTATTTTTTACCATATAATTTTAAATAGTTTACCAAGTTTTAAATTCTGTGGAAAAGAAAACAAAAAACGATTAAAAATAAAAACTTCTGAACTTTCTGGCAAGTACCGGGAAATTCAGTTCCGCTTCGATACGCGTTCCTATTTAGGTCATTCTCTCGTCACGCTTGTCTCTGTTGCGTCCATCAGCGACCTGCAAGTTGCAATTTGTAAAAAACTTTGACGAGCTTTTAAATTAGTGGGTCCCGCTGTGGTATCCAAATCCAATTAAGAAATTAGCCTTCTTGATTAAGCGTTTCTTTTATTAATTTTTGGAGCTTCGCTTTTTGTTTTGTTTCTGACAGTTGACGTGAACATATTCATATAATGCAGCTGCCTTTACTGTGGGCACCAGAAGTGGTTCTGTAAATGCAGCAGGTTTTATGTTAAAAGGAGTCAGGAATGGAGAGCAATAAGCACCTCGCTACAGAGCAATGAATGCTGTGGCTGTCGGGCACATTATCGGTTGGAGGAAGAGCTGGATTAAATCCAACCTTTGATGTGCCCCGCAGCCACAGCATTTATTGCTCTGCAGCTAGGTGCTTATTGCTCTCCGCAATAAGCACCCGGCTGCAGAGCAATGAATGCTGTGAGCTACAGCATTTATTGCTACGCTCTGCAGCTGGGTGCTTATTGCTCTCCGTCAGGAATATTGGTCTCCGCAATAAGCACCCCGCTGCAGAGCAATGAATGCTGTCTGTGCTCTGCAGCTGGGTGCTTATTGCTCTCCGTCAGGAATATTGGTGGCAGATTATGATCAATAATGATTGCAGGGAGCTTTTATATTTCTGCTGAAAGATATGGAGAATTGCTGTACAAAAGATGGTGAGGGACCGAGGGTCATGTTCAATGAGTCTAGACTCTGGAGTGAAACTGCTTTTTGCAAGTACTATCCACTGAAACGACACTTCCAGAGAAGAAATTGTTTTTATTCACAAGCTGGCAGATTCTTTGCTTAACTTCTCAGTTAAGGGATGCCAAGTAAGCTTTAAATAGTATGTCTGGTATTTTCAATGTTGTGGGCTTTCACATGTTGCTACTTTCACGCTGATCTTCTATGTAATTGGGTTGGTAGAAGATCATACGAGGTTTCATCGGGGCCTAACCTCGGGAAAAATAACCAATTTTGTATTCGATATTCGATGTTTTTAGATAGTTTGAGGAAGGTTTGTAAATGTTAAATTAATATTTTATTGTTAAATTAATGTTAAAAATAACCACGTGAATATGAGATATGTTTATGTGTGTAGGTTTAAAAAATTAAAATTTAATATAAAAGTATTGTGTAAATTTATAATTAACATTAAAAAATATTTATATTAAATTTTAAAGTATAATATTAAATATGTTATAAAAATAATTTTTAGTACAATATAATATTTAAAAAAATTAAAATAATAATAATAATAATATTTAAATTTTATTGATATTTTGTTGTTGTTGTTTATAGTCAATTAATTTGAAAGTCTTCAACATTGCACATAAAATAAATAAATGTAAATATTGTATATTTACTATTTTTTTTTTGAGAAGAAAAAAGCCTGACTTTGATATTCATTAAGGATCAAAGGACATCTAACATGTCATCCCACTATATGGATTACATACAAGACATTGAAGCTGTGGATAAAAACTTCAGTAGCATTCTGCAGGAGTTACAACACAACAGAGCAGAGAGGGGGCTAGAGCAGAAGCTGCATACATTTCCCATTAGTAAAAAAGATGTTGTCCATATGACCATATCCACCGTGAACCAAAAAGAGAAGCTCAACCATCTAAAAGAGTCTGCTCCATCACAATCACCAGGGTGCATAAAAAGTCCAGCACCGGGCTCAAAAGAGCATAAAACTATCTTGTGAGGTCAAAAGACCGTCATAAAATTCAGAGTAAAATCCCAATCCCGGAGCCAAAGAAAGGGCTTTTTTAGATAGGCAGTCGGCAGTTTGATTGTGTTCACGGTAGACATGGCAAGAAGACAACTCAAGGAAGCATGAACAGTTCTTCCTAATGTCCTACACCAATGGATAAGCTCAGGTGGTGTAAGGGAAGCAATACCATTTTCCCAATTGATGATGACTGTAGAGTCGCCAAAAATCTTGAGCTTGGGTAACCCCATCATTTGGGATGTATGCAATAGGGCCTAGAGCCCAATTAATTCTGCCCTAGTGTTGGTGTTGAGTCCTGCACCCAATGCAAACTCGAAGGAGTGTAACTCATTCAGGTGCAGACAAAAGCCAACCCCACTAGTATTATTGACAGATTGTCCATAAAAAAAACCACAGGGATAAATAAGAGTAGGTCTCGGTCCCTTTACTCTAGGATTTTTTACTCTAGTGACAGTAGGGCAATAGAGTTGCAAGGAGTACGATATCTGGTGGAGCAAACTGATAACAGGTACAGATTTCCCTTCAAAGATGGATACATTCCTTGCCTTCCATATAGTCCACATTGCAAGGAAAGGGAGGTAGCAGAATCCAGGATGCTTAGTGAAGGAGACAGTCCACATATTCAGGAAGGAGCAGAAACTATCAGACTGGTGAGGAGGGGACAAATGATGCTGTTCCATCAGGTCTGAGAGTAAATTTTTTCAAACAGGGCAATAATAAAAAAGGTGTTCGATACTTTCCATTAGGTCTGAGAGTAAATTGTATATTTACTATTTAGATATATAGAGAGCCATGTGTCATACACGTAACATTAATGAGTCAAATAAAAGTGAGAACAATTTTTTTTTTTTATAAATATTCATTATAATAAAACAAGCATATATACATATATATATATAGTATGGTCACTTTGGATATACCAAGTTTTTAGAGGGATCAAATCTCTTAAAATAGAGTCTAAAAAAATTTGCAACTTACAAATTTTGATGCCTATGATAGAATTGCACTTAACATGAATTTCTATTAATTACATATCAAATAGTCTTAGTAGAACCTAAATATGTTGTAACATAAAGCAAAAATAGACATTCACCTTCAAAAAGTATATCCTAACCTAAACTCCTATCAAATAGCCTTGATAAGTGCACTACTCTATAAGTTGTAACATAGCATAAACTACTCTATAAGTTGTAACATAGTATAACTATTATACTATAGATTAAAAAATCAAAGAAAATAAACTGAAAAGTTTGCATTAGAGGTGCTGGAGGTGTAAGAGTGGACTTCCATACTTTCTTTTCAATGTTGGCACGTTCTCATCTAAGTGCTTCCAATTTTTTTGTTGCGACCAAGTTGGTGCTACCTTATACAACTAATAACCCAAACTTTTGAAAAATTCACAAAACTATCAATCCTCATTTTGAAACCAAGCCAAAGAAAAAGATAGAAGACCAAATAACAACCATGAGAAAAACCCAAAAAGATCAACATAAATGCTACCTTATACCAAAGAAAAGAAAAGGATGAAAAACAAAAAAACAACCATGAGAAAGACCCAAAGAGATCAACATAGATGCTACCTTATGCTACCCATACCAAAAACAAGTTTGGAGAATTCAAACTTGAAGAAGACAAGGCCAAAGGGTTGTGAGACAGTAAAAAATTATAAATAAAAAAACATGAAGAAGACCAACTACAGACTTGAGATAATCAAATGCAAATACAAAGTCCAATTGCTTCATGTGAGAGACAAGTATAAAGGTATGAAATTATTATTTTCATTCAAACACCAAGAAGTAGGTGGTAATGGCAGTTTTGATTGCATAACAAACTCTAGCCTATTATCATCGATGTATACGCCCCATCTATTACACTAGGTGCCAACCCACACACCACTAACCTCGCATCCAATGTACCATTGAAGAATATGCCCGCTGTCCAAAATGCCATAGATAATGAAGGTCCATGGGCATAAATAAATTCGTGTCTCATTGGAGACACTTGTTATTAGAGTCACTAATGAGTAGATATCATTATGTCCTTCACATGGGATTTCATTAATATTATGGATAGGTGAGAGGGGTGGTAAGTTGGTTGTAAAATGATTTTTTTATTTATATTAATTAATAGGATGATTTTAAGGAACTATACTTATTTAAAAGTGTACAAATGTTGGTGAATATTACCAATTCTTAAAATGTCAACTTTAAAATGATTGGCGATATTTTTCAAAAAATATTTTAATTTTCAAGGATTTTATATCGTTTGTATAATAATTTGGTGATTTTTAGGGTGAAAAAATTTTAGCTCATCAAAATTGGGCAAAACATGGCTTCAAAAAATACAAAATGGTAAATCTATTTTGGGAGAAAAACATGGAAAAATAGCCGAGTGGGATAAAATTTGCCCCCAAAATTATCCCTGCTAATTAATACTACTTCGATTGATATATCATTAATGTTGGTTTGATTTTATAAGATGGATAAAGAATTTTTATTTCATTACTGGAAAATACCCCAATTTTTATGGTCTTGATGAGAGAGAATATAGTTTTTACGAAAGTTTTATTAATGTGGGTTTATAGTCTACCTATAGGCTACAATTTTTTTTCTCTATAGTTGGGTTAAGGAAAAAATATGTATTTAGAAAAAGAAGCAATGGAAAATATATGTGTAATTTTGTTATTAGTTTGCAGGTCATGAAGTCATCCTCGTTTTTTGGTGCCCAAGATGTGTGCTGACATCAGGTTCCGCCCATAGATTTGTCCTCTAATGAAATGAACTTGGGCCACACAATTTTTCTTTTACCATACCTAATGAGGAGGTTAGAGCAAGAATTTAGGAATTTAGCATATCAATACATGTCTCTATCACAGGAATTTTCAAATGCTCCAAAATAAACATCTACTTATATACTTTTGTTAATGTCTTCTCTTTACATTTTAATGCAAAGCAATTTAAAAGGAGTAATGATTATGGATGAACTATGACTGCATGGCAAACATCTTCGAAGTTCGTTGATAGATATATCACATAAATCATGGTCAAACACTAAATAGACACCCTTTTCAATGCTCTATAAATAAATAAGGATCCATGTGAAATCATGAAGCTACCTTGAGCATCTAAAAAAAATTGAAAATGATAAGGATCATTTTCAATGCTTTAGACTTATCAGTTTGAGACTAATGTTTTGAAATGCTTTCATGGTATTGTAATTCATGGTGCATTATATTACATCTCCAAATCGGATAGAAATACAAATCAATTAGGTGGCGGGCCTTTTTTTCCTCCGATGAATTGAGCCACAAAGAATTGGTTAGCCTCTATAGAACTATTGATGGCATGAAATCCGCGCCATTTTAGACGATTATCCAGTGTTGCTCCCGGCCCACGGCTCAAATACTCACCATAGTAGAGACTCAGAGAGTATCCAAGGCGACGTTCAATGCATTTGATGGCCCCCATCCTTCAGGTCGAATAATGGCATCCATGTAAGAATGGAGGAAGGCAGTACGAGAGTACCTTTTCCATGGCCTTCCAAGGTATGATGCAAATGAATTTTCACTGGAGCAAGGTCGGGCGCAGCAGTCACACTGCAGTTGTGGATGGAGATCCCGGTGTTTTGGTTGGGATGCGTTATTCCTTGAGTGGTGATGGTGATAATTGTTTTTCCAAGGGCTTCCAAGCCAGTATTGCACAATTCTGAAAAACAACTATGCATTGTAAAACATGAAATTATAATTATGTTGATAGGCATTAAGATATTATCTCAGATTTTGGACTTGCTTGAGTTAATCAACAAGATTAACTTAAATGTAACAAGTGTATAGTAGGGATTCATGGTAGTGGTATCTTGTTATGCTTAAACACATATTAATTAAGATTTAAATAAGCTTCAGTTAAAGGGTGGTTAAAAAAACAGATAACAATTTGTTTTAATGGCTTGACCAAAATTTCTCTTGGTTTTGGTGTCCAGTAAACGCGAACATTTTTTCACTCAAAAATGTTTTATTCTGTAATTTATGTTCTCATTGTTACATAATAACAATGCAAATTCTTAAGTCAGTCCCAGTTGTCTAGCCCTAAAATCCAATCAGAAACATAAAGAAAACAATTTATTTTAATCTATGACATAAATTTACCCTGAGGTATCTAGATCCATCCATTGCTAAGCAGGTGTATAAAATGTTGAAATCGATTAATCTATGCGCTAAATTTACTTAATAAATATTGAGAAAGTTCAAAAGCAAAATTCCAAATTCATTTATTGAATTACAACATTTACTCTCTTATTATATTTTCCACAAACGACCTTCTCTTCTATTTTTGGAGAGAAACATGATATATGATCTATTTTTGCTACATGTATAAAAATGACGCATAATCATAATATCACATGAATCGTTTATCCATAACTATTAAATATCCCTATAAAAAATTCGGATTCACAGCCGATGGAAAATCGGGTGAAGGAAAGGGATGAAACTAATCACAATACATCTAAAGATGTGGAAGGTACCAATGATGAGTCGAAGAATGAAGATTCTCCCTTACTCTATGAGGATTCAGTTATCACTTTTTTCTGAGGAAATTTTGATTCAACCATCCCATGAGAAAGATACAGTTGATATTTTTGGATTGGAATCCAATCTTTGCATATATATGATGTTTTATTTATAGAAGGAATTCCCTGAGTTTCCTTATAATAAAGATGACAACTTGGAGGAAAAACAAACTTCTTGCATTACTTTAGATGATTGTTCATCCAAGGTAAATTTGAATCTAAGTCATGGAAGTTTGCCTAAGTATGATGACGAATTGATTGTATTTGGTCTCGGTAGTGATGTGGATAATCGAGAGGCTTTTAAATGCATCAAGTCTGAGAGTTACTTTTCATTGTACTCAGACTTATTTGTTGATCAAGATTGTGTCCTAGCTAGTGCTTCACATGCAACAAAATCCAAACAACATAACTTATCTAGGGATGGAGATGGCTCTTATCATGAAGAGAATTCTCAAGTTACCATTAGGGGACTATTTTTATTATCATTACCAGTTACCCCCAACATTCATGAAACATGTTGCATTGTTTTAAGAGTTGAGATTCAGTTTAATCATTCACTCATACCCTTGAGCCTCAAATCTTCAACCTTTTTTTGTCGCATCTGTGAGGTCCTTGCTTATCTAATAATCTACTAACTTTTGACGATATTTTAAATATTATCACCTTATTCTTGCTTAAAGGGTTTATATATCATCATTCCATTGCCACGTTCAAGTTCTTTACAGGTGCGTAAAACTATGGCTCTAACCACTTCTGATTTTTCTAGGGGCAGAATTTAATCTATCTAACCTATCCTAGCTAATAGCAAAACTAGAAGCTTAAAATTAGGCAAATGAATACACAATTTATTAATCTCTGCATTCCTTCAAAATATGCTCGTATCATCCAGTATCGGGATAGTAAGGAAGTTCATTATTGTTTATGGGTCAACAGTGAGTGAGTACACCCACCATTATAGACGTTCCCCGACCCCATTACAAAATAATTGTGTAGGATTTGGCCTATTGTTATGCTAATGACACGAAGGTCGCGGGTTCGAAACCTGCATAAGCCATTATTTGTGAATAATTTTGAGTATTTTATGTTACTAAACTTCCAAACCTGCATAAACCATTTTTTTGTGAATCAATGAATGTACTTATTGCTTGACTTTAAATAACATGTCTATTATTTTTCTCTTAATGGTGAGCCTCTTAAGTCAATAACTAGTATGGGTATTTATAGAATAGGGTTTTAATAGAAATAACATCAGTTATATTTCTTATCGTTAGGGCATATTTATTCTCATGTTTTTAAAAACATGTTAGTTATTCATCAGTTTTAATTATTAAATAATAATAGTGTATGCATATCAATTGATCTCTATGTTAATATAAATTAAATACTAATAGAGTATGCATATCAATTGTTTTCTATGTTGATAGAAACATAAAGAGAAACACCTTATTTTAATAGGCAACATAGATTTTCCCAAAGGTACCCAAATCCATCCATTTCTATGAGAGATGTATACAATAAATATTGTGAAAGTTCAAAACCAAAATTCCAAATTTATTTATTTAATTAATACATTTATTTTCTCAGCAACTTAGATTAAAATTGTTGTACCTATTTATTCTCATGTTTTCAAAACATAGAACATGTTAATTATTCATCAGTTTTAATTATTAAATACTAATAGTGTATTTATCTATTGATCTCTAGCTTAGATTAAGATTGTTGAAAGTATATTTATTCTCATGTTCATGTCAATTACTGAAAGGTTTTAATTATTAAATACTAATAGTATATGCATATTCGTTGATCTTTATGTTTCTGCAACATTTTCTTTTTTTAGTGTGTTGCAGCTGCAACTTTTTCCCAAACTTCTAAAAAAATTGGGACCCTCCTTTTTAAATTTTGTCTTGCTTAGTTTTGTTGGGATTGCTTGACTTTACTAAAATTTTGATTTGTGAGGATGATTGTTGAATGAATATGTTTTATGCTGCCTTTTGGCTTAAAGTATGACTTACGGTGATTTCTTAACTCGCTGTCGGGATTTGTTGGAGTTATAAATCGAGGCCGTAGTCAACTACGTAGTCATTGTTGCGGATGTTCAGTGGAGTAATGGCCCGATCCATAGCTCTAGCTTCCGCCGATGCGCTCTTGTTTCTATTTTTATTTTCGGCGTTTTGTTTGAAAACTGTCGGAGCATTAGGGCCTTGTATTGCCGCCGTTTCGGAGGAAAGGTTGTAAGCACCAAACTTTTACTTTTGCCAATTCCATGTTTTTGTATTTTATTATCGTTGGCGGCACTGTGATTGGACTTTTGAATCGGGGATTAGGTTTTAACTGTTTTGATCGCCGATGGTTTCATATTTTGGTGGAAGCCATAGTCTATTTTAATCCCGCCGCTCCAGCTCCGGAGCGGGCTAACCATCCGATGTGGTTGTTCTATTTTTTTCCGTTGGTTTGATTTTCGCTGATGTTTTCTTTTATTGTGGAACCCTTAGTATGTGCATCACCCGCCGTTGCGGCTCCTTAGTGGGCTAATCACCCGTCCCTAGTTTTCCATCCGCTGATGAGGTTTCTATTTGCCCGATGCTTAGTGCGGTTGGTGGGGTCTTTCTCGCCGTCCTGGTGTGTTTTAAATTGTTCTATGTAATGGTGGAGGTTTCCCGTGGGCGTAGGTCGATGTTAAAGTTGTCTGAGTTGAAGAACGCGGTTTGGGGTTGGGTGTTTCGAAGAATGGTGGTTACTTTGTCTTAGTCTTTACTTTCATTGGAGGTTTTCGTTCTACTGCAGATGTGGACTGGATTGGGAGAAAAAATCTGTTCTATTAGGCACGTGTTAAGTTTTGAACAGGGGTTTAAGCACAAACTTGCGTGATCTCTTTTGTCTTGACATTATTTATTTTCATGCATTAATACTGTTTATAGTTCATATTACAGAACGCATGTATTGATCTAGTTTGTGTTACCTTGTTAAACACTAATGATCTGATATGTTCAGGATAAGAAGATTGCTGCAAAGAATATATGACTAAAAGGCAAAGCAACAGAGGAGTGACCTTGAAAGAAGAAGTTAAAGCATAAAGAAACAGAGAAGTTGCTCGAGGAAAAGAAGAGAAGCGAAAGGCTAAGACCAACAGGATCTCAAAAGGACCAAAGTATTATAGAGCGTAATCATTAAGAGCAGAGGCTCGGGCTTGGGCAGTTCGTCAGTTACCAAGCTGGTCCCGTTTTCATAAAAGTGTTTATCTGAAATGTAACGTTTGAATTGTGAGCATTCACCAAATGACAAAACTATGAGATTAAAATGGTTGGGGGACAACTCAAAGGTTTTGGCTAGTTTTTGTATAAATATAGGAAAGTTAGAGGGAAGAAAGGGGGCTTTTTCCCAGTTAGACTTGTGAGAACACATTGTAAGAGGAACTATTTCGTTTTGCAATATATAATTACAATTTTTCCTGTTGGAGAAAGCTTTGGTGGAATGTTCAAATGTTGTTCAATGGATGTGGTTGAAGGGGAACTATTTCATTTTCAGCTTTTATTCATTAACCGTGAGATCATTCTAACTTGTTGAACCTATGTTCTTTTATGAATTCTCTCTGGTTTATTTTATGATAATTTCCACTATGAGTAATGAATGTTTTCACAGACAATGAGCTATCTTGTTGTTCCATCTATTCATGTTTATGTGTTTTGAATCAAAGAACAACTATCTCTGATTTTTCTTAATGCATGAACAGTAATACATTACTCATTAAATGATAATCTCACTCCCTAGGGACAACTTAGTTAGTTTTACTTCCTGCTGTGTGTGGTTTAGATGCGAGAGAGTCTAAAACGAGAGGTAAGAACCCGTGCATCAAATTGTGACCGCTCCTCGTACTCTTTATCAATCTGCATTTTAGATAGGCACTTGCATATCATACTTAAAGTTAAAAAACACAAAAATATATACGGTGGACCAGGCCGCAATTGGTAAAACCTTTTAATTTTTGTTACTTGACCTACGTTAGGCAGATCGCAAACCAGACGGATTCCCCATACCAAACAGTCATGGGCTAGTTGGGAACGTTGACTGGGGAGAATCCTTTGCTGTTGTTGCTTGAGATTTTCCAGGCCTCAACAATAATTGACACTAGAAGGAGGGCCACCAGTGCATGGCTGGCTGAGGAAACCCATTTCCTTGAAATTACTCCACCAGTGATAGTTTTGAAAGCAGTTCATTTCCCAACCTGAATCCTGAAGAGAAGTGGAAAGAACATTTGTATTTTGTGGATAACAAAGTTGTTAATGATTTGAGAAGACACACTAGGGCTTATGTCAAGAAGATTGGAGGATTACCGATTATCCCTGAATTACCTAGGAGAGAGTACAAGAAGAAAGATCGTCCTGTATTGGAAGATTCTGTGTTAGTTGGAGATTGGGAAGAACTTGTAGAAACAACTTTACAGGAAGTTGTTTAGCCTTTGAATCAAGTAGGCCCTGATACACCTAATGGTTCACCTATCCATACTCCTGCTAACTCACCACCTCACTCTCCACCCAGACTCATGGCAGGCATAAATGCAAATCAACCACCTGCTTGGAAAGCCATATCACCTCTAAACCTAGCACCTCCTTTGCATGACTTACCTCATTCTTTTGAGAAGATGCTACCCAAGTTTGATCCAAGTGAGAAAGTTTTAGTAGATGACCATTTGCAAAGTTTCTACTTGGCCATAGAAGGACTAAAGGCTGGAGAACACGAAGACGTAGTCTGCAGATTTTTTCCACATACCCTTAAAGGAGCAGCAGCCTCATGGTATTTTGGTCTGCCTGTAAACTCAATCCCAGACTGGGATACTTATGAAAGGATATTCAGAAGCAAATATGTAGCCCAGAAGACTCATTCGGCTCTCATGAAAGGACTATGCGCTTTAAATAAAGAGAGAAAAGAAAAGGTGCATAGTTTTACCCAAAGATTTACAACTTATCTTAAGAATTTTTCTGAAACTGATAAGCCCTTGGATAAAGTTCTGATTGAATATTATACTTCAGCCCTAGGGCTTGATTTGGCCATGTTTTCCAAGATGAAAGCCAAACCTACGCTAGCAGAGACTTATGAAGAAGCGGAGAGAGTAGAAGCTGACAAGGAAAGCATAGAATATTATCATGAGCAGTCAAGAGAGAAAACTGTTGGGAAGAAAGATTTGTTATTTACTAAGCCTAATGAGGAACAATCACATGATTTCAAAGGAATGGCAAAGATGATGTAGAAGCTTTCCAACAGAATAATAGACTTGGAAAAGGAAAAGGAAGCTCAGAAGTATTATAAGCCTTATTACAAGAGGAGAGAAGACAACAATCAGTCTAAACCTCCTCCACATAGTCCTGCATCAATGAACTTAAGGGAGGTAGGTATGGATAACTTCTGCACCTTCCACCAACAGCCTCATTTTGAAAAAAATTGTCCTCAATGGATAAATTCAATGACTTTAGTGATGAATTAGTTGCTGGATTCCAAATTAACAGAAGCAAATGATGGGGAAGAAAATGATAATAAATCAACAGAAAAGCAAGAGGATTATGCCATGGTTTTATGGGACTGTGTCTCGATGTCTGATACCGAAAAGGAAAGTGATTTGAGATATGAGGACATATCAGAAGAAAATGTGACAACGAGAAGCCAATCATTGATTAAAGAAGACAGGTTAATAATCCCGAAAATTAAGAGACTCTAGAAGAATGTAAAGAAGTTTCAGAAAAACACCAGAGCTAATAAAATTCCTAAGTTTACCATTACCAGTCAAAATCCAAAGCAGATCAACATGCCTACTAAGCCCATTGAAGAGAAGATCAATAATGTAAAAATGAATCTCACAGAACATAAGATGGAGTATAACATTGTGGAGGATATAAAAAAGGTAAAGGAAAATATTTCACTATTTGAGATGTGTAACGTGCCGCAGCAGAAAAAAAAGTTATTGAAAGCACTTGAAATGCTAGAGGAGAAGCTTCCCACCAACAATCAACCCCAAGAAGAAGAAATTGGTGAAGCAAGTGTGGGAGGTAAGCCTAAATGCAAAACTCCACCTTTTCTCCTTACTTTTGAAATTTTCAACCATAACGTGCACAACTGTCTAGTATACTCAGGGGCGTCAGTAAATGTTATGCCACTGTCAGTTTGTAAGAAGATAAATGGACAGCCTAAACCATATACCTGACAGGTTATTCAGTTACACAGAACAAGTGTGAAGGTAATTAGGGAGATGGAGGACGTTTTGATTCGGTTATCTTCAAATGAAAAGGTATGTCAATTCATTGATATTGTAGTAGCGGACATACTTGAGGCTTATGGACTTGTTTTGAGTAGGGATTGGTCAGCAAAGCTGAATGGATATTTTGCATCAGACGGGTCACATCTGTGGTTACCTTACAAAGGAAGTCCAAATCAAATTAAAGTTATAAGAAAGCCCCACATGAAACACAATGTCATGCAGTTGGAGGGTAAGAATGAACCAGTAAATTCTGTTTTGGGAAATTACTTCATTGAGCTAGAACCGGGAAACTACCAAGCGGAAGAAGCCAACGGTACATCAAACACTTAGCCTGATCTCCTTCGGTTTTCACAGGCTGATGAAATTGATTGTAAAATAGTAGACTTAGATTTAGATGTAGATGTTGATTCATGTACAGTAGTAGTGGATAATTTTTGGACACTTTTCTTTGATGGATCTAAAACCTTGGAAGGATCAGGAGCTGACTGTGTCCTGATTGATCCCAAAAAAAATAAACACTTTCTTTCATGTAGATTAGAGTTTGAATGTACGAACAACACAACCGAATATGAAGCATTAGTTCAAGGACTAAGAAAAGCAATTTAATTAAAAATAGAAAACCTGAAAGTGTATGGGGATTCTGAAATAATTGTAAAACAGATTCGAAATCAGATACAATTCATTTCCAATCATTTAAAAGCTTATCAAAATGAAGTGTGGGATTTGCTTAAAGGTTTTTATGCATTTAATATTATATCGATTCCTAGAGTAAAGAATGCAGCAGCTGACTTGTTAGCCACCTCAGCTGCAAGGCTTGTACCCTCTAATAACAGGTGTTCTATTGAATTACTTTAGAGGCCTTTTGTTCCAGACATGATTACAAATTTATGAGTTTTTGATGATGATCAACAGATTCTGGAATGTTTGACAAATGATGAAACTTTCAAAGGGGCAATCATTGATGACGAGGAACATCAAGCTGAGATAAATTTCGACAATTTTATTCCTAAAGGAGTCAGGACTTTAGAGTGAATGTTTGATCTAAATGACAAATTCAGAAGGCCAGTAAATGTTAAGACTCATAGTTCGTCTCTACAATTTGAACTGATTAATTTAGGAACTGAAATTGAGCCTAAATATGTGAATTTGGGAAAATGTTGCTCCCTAGGTGAAAGAAATAAATTCATCAGTTTGTTCAAACAATACAAAGATGTGTTTGCCTGGACGTATGAAGATTTGACAACATATGATACCAAGATTATTCAGCATGTCATCCCTATTAGGACTGGGGTCAAGCCTTATCAGCAGCCGTTGAGGAAAATGCACCCAAAACTGGAGCCTCTAATTCAGAATGAAGTAAAGAAATTGTTGGATGCTAAAATTATCTTCAAAGTCAGACACTCAGAATGGGTTTCAAATCTAGTACCAGTAAGGAAGAAATATGGAGAAATTAGACTATGTGTGGATTTCAGAAACTTAAATCGTGCTTCAGATAAATACAATTATCCAGTTCCACCCATGGAGTAGATATTGCAAATGGTTTCGGGTTCTGCGTTATTTTCTTTATTAGATGGATTCTTTGGTTACAATCAGGTGTTAGTAGCTGAAGAAGACAGACTCAAAACTACATTCAGAACAAGATGGGGGACTTTTGCTTACAGAAGGATGCGTTTTGGACTCATAAATGCTCGAGCTACTTTCCAAAGGGCTATGGATATAGCTTTTTGCGGTCTGATTGGCCGCAGTGTTGTGGTATACCTCGATGACATCACAATATTTTCAAAGAAAAGAGAAGAACACACATTTCATCTAAAGCAGATTTTCGAGCGTTGCCGAAAATATGGTATCTCGCTAAACCCCAAGAAGTGTGTGTTTGTTGTTACAGAAGGAAAGCTACCGGGTCACATGGTATCTCAGAAGGGGATCTCCATAGACCCAAAAAGGATAAAAGTTATCGAACAGATCCCCTTACCCCATAACAAAAAAGGTATGCAATCATTCATGGGGACAATAAATTTCGTGTGAAGGTTTGTGCCAGATTTCGCTCAAATTGTCAAACCTTTGCAGCAAATGGTGAAACAAAGTGTACAATTCAAGTGGACTGATGTAGAGAAGAATGCATTCAGCAAAATAGAGACATCTATTTCTCATGTACTCTCTCTCAAAAGTCCATATTTTGAGAAGGATTTTATCTTGTACACTTTTGCATCTGACGATTCACTAGCAACGGTGCTTACTCAGAAGGAAGATGGGGGAGATGAGTTTCCCATATCATTTATGAGCACTGGTCTGTAGGGGGCTGAATTGAAATACCCAGCTGTAGATAAAAAAGCTTATGCAGTATTCAAAGCAGTAAAACAATTCAGGCCATATATACTTAAGAATCAGACAAAGGTAATTGTTCCACACCCAACTGTGAGGTCTCTTTTCATACAAAAGGAGTTAGGAGAAAGAAGAGGCAACTGGGTAACAACTTTACAAGAGTATGACCTTGAATTCAAACTAGCCTCCATAGTTAAAGGGCAAGGACTGTGCAAACTAATGGCTGAAGGTAATAACAATGAAGAAAACAATTGGGAAAATGAAGCAGAGTTACAGATGATGGATGTATGTCCTCTTTTCACAGCTCTAGATTCTTGGTATCGAGACCTTGTTCATTACCATTAGGAAGGTTTGTTGCCAGAACATTGGAATTCTAAGCAGCGAAGAGCGTTGCGCCTTAAATCAGCTGCGTATCATATTGTTGATGGAATTTTATTAAGGAAGAATTATGATGGAGTCCTTCTCAGATGCTTAGAGAAAGAAGACGCAAAAAAGGTCATAGCAGAGTTACATGATGGGCCTGCTGGAGGCCATTTTTCCGGAGATACGACAGCTCACAAGTTTATTAGAGCTGGATACTATTGGCCCATGCTGTTCAAGGATGCTCATGCCCATGTTAGAAAATGTGATATCTGCCAGAGGTGTGGGGGAAGACAAGCCAAAGCAGTAGGACCATTGAATCCTGTGATGATCATGGAACCATTTGAGCAGTGGGGAATTGATATCATTGGAGAAATAAAACCAAATTCTTCCTTGCAGCACAAATATATTTTAACGACAACTGACTACTTTACTAGATGAGTCGAGGCCATTCCATTATGAAAAGTCAATGAAGATACAGTCATGGATTTATTGAAAGATCATATTATGACCAGGTTTGGTGTTCCAATTTCTCTGGTTTTCGACAATGCTACTTATTTTTCTTCCATTCGATTAACTACATTTGCTCATGAAAAAGGAATTAAGTTGCATTATTCTGCCAACTACTACCCACAAGGGAATGATTTGGCAGAATCTACAAATAAGAATTTGATTAGGGTCTTAAAAAAGACTGTCATAGAGAACCAGAGGAGTTGGCATTTAGCACTACCGAACACTCTTTGGGCTGATAGGGTTACACCCAAGAATTATTTAGGTGTGTCACCGTATACCCTTGTTTATGGAAAAGAAGCTATACTTCCTCCTAACATTATGCTACATTCTTCCATAATAGCTCAAAAGTCTAGAGGCACTGATAACGAAATCCTGCAACTTAGAATCTATAATCTTTTGAAGGTAGAAGAGTCTAGATCCAGGGCCAAAGAACGTTTTAAGCAACAACAGGAAGTAGTAAAAAGGTGGTTTGATAAACACAAAGCTGGAACAAAGAAATTTGAAGTGGGAGACTTGGTTCTTAAGTGGGATCATCTGCATGATGAAAAGGGGAAGCATACGAAGTTTCAATAGTTATGTGTAGGCCCTTTTCAGATTGCAGCAAAACTTGGCCCCTCAACCTACAAATTGCAAGATTTACAGGGATGGGAAGAGAACTTACCAGTTAATGGTTTAGTTCTCAAACCTTATTTTTCCTGATTGTTTGTTTCTTGTTTTGTACATAAATAAATTGTTTTGGTTGTTTATTTTGATTTGCTTTATTCCTGTTTGGTTTTAGTTTAGATTTGTTTGATTTCAATAAAAAGAAGCAAACGTTTGGTTGCATGGAGAACATCAAAGTTCTCGATTAACTGAAATCCTTGGTATAAGACTGTGTATTATTGTTTTACCTGATAGAATTTATTCTAGTTAAGCAGTTTTCGTAAATGGATATGAACCCATTGAAGTCCTGCTTAATCCCTAAAAAAACAACTCAGGATCAAAAGGTCTGGAATACTATTTCGAGGCTCCATCCATTTCACATCTAAAATGTCCTAGGGGGTGACAGCAAAAGACCCACGAAAAGGAAGCAAGGTAAACAATATATTATATATAAATGATCCCATGCTAAGAATTGAAAGTTTAAAATCTAATAAGAGTCAAAACTCCTAAAAAAAGCAATATCTATCAAAGCAAAGTACCGAATTATATGAGTACAAAATGGCAAAAAATTCTTCTCCGTCCATGAGCTGAAAATTAAATACATCTCTCACATAAAAGGACACTATGGATAGAGGAGCCTGAATAAAATTCAAAAAGAAAGGCCTAAGGAGGAATCAAAAGAACAAAAGGTACAAAAGGCACAAAAAGTGCAAACTGGCATGGGAATGAGGAACAAATGAATATTTCTGTTTACCATATGTTACAATCCTGTGGTGTCCAAACAGGAAGTTACCCAAAGACAGAAGTAAAATGAAACTCATCTACTTGGCCTCAAAAGAGTTATCTTGACTTTGAGATTTTGGTTTCCATGTTCCTAAAATTGGACTATCATCAATGTTTAAAAGTACATATATTTGCCATTGGGGAAATCTAGATAGATAAAAGAATTCAACATGTTGTTTTTATTGATTAAACAGTCTGTTACTTGAGGAGGAATTGATTCAGAGAACTGGGTTCACCAGTTAGCCGCCAATTGTTGCAGCTGCAACTTTTTCCCAAATTTCTAAAAAAATTGGGACCCTCCTTTTTAAATTTTGTCTTACTTAGTTTTGTTGGGATTGCTTGACTTTACTGCAATTTTGATTTGTGAGGATGATTGTTGAATGAATATATTTTATGTTGATGCTGCCTTTTGGCTTAAATTATGACTTACGGTGATTTCTTATCTCGCTGTTGGGATCTGTTGGAGTTATAAATCGGGGCCATAGTCAACTAAGCAGTTGCCGTTGCGGATGTTTAGCGGAGTAATGAATCGATCCATAGCTCTAGCTTCCATCGATGCGCTCTCGTTTCTATTTTTATTTTTGGCGTTTTGTTTAAAAATCATCGGAGCATTAGGGCCTTGTATTTCCGCCGTTTCGGAGGAAAGGTTGTAAGCACCAAACATTTACTTTTACCAATTCCATGTTTTTGTATTTTATTATCGATGGTGGCGCCGTGATTGGACTTTTGAATCGGGGATTAGGTTTTAACTGTTTCGATCGTCGATGGTTTCATATTTTGGTGGAAGCCATAGTCTATTTTAATCCTGCCGTTGCGGCTTCGGAGTGGGCTAACCATCCGACGTGGTTGTTCTATTTTTCGCCATTGGTTTGATTTTCGTTGATTGTTTTCTTTTATTGCGGAACCCTTAGTATGTGCATCACCCGCCGTTGCGGCTCCTTAGCGGGCTAATCGCCTGTCCCTAGTTTTCCATCCGCTGATGAGGTTTTTATTTGCCCGATGCTTAGTGCGGTCGGTGGGGTCTTTCCCACCGTCCTGGTGTGTTTTACACTGTTCTATGTAATGGTGGAGGTTTCCCGTGGGCGTAGGTCGATGTTAAAGTTGTTTGAGTTGAAGAACGCGGTTTGGGGTTGGGTGTTTCAAAGAATGGTGGTTACTTTGTCTTGGTCTTTACTTTCGTTGGAGGTTTTCGTTCTAGAGCAGATGTGGCCTGGATTGGGAGAAAATTTTTGTTCTATCAGGCATGTGTTAAGTTTTGAATAGGGGTTTAAGCACAAACTTGCGGGATCTCTTTTGTCTTGACATTCTTTATTTTCATGCATTAATATTGTTTATAGTTCATATTACATAATGCATGTATTGATCTAGTTTGTGTTACCTTGTTAAACACTAAAGATCTGATATGTTCAGGATAAGAAGATTGCTGCAAAGAATATATGACTAAAAGGCAAAGCAACAGAGGAGCAACCTTGAAAGAAGAAGTTAAAGCATAAAGAAACAGAGATGTTGCTCGAGGGAAAGAAGAGAAGCGAAAGGCTAAGACCAACAGGATCTCAAAAGGACCAAAGAATTATAGAGCGTAATCATTAAGAGCAGAGGCTCGGGCTTGGGCAGTTCATCAATTACCAAGCTAGTCCCGTTTTCATAAAAATGTTTATCTAAAATGTAACGTTTGAATCATGAGCATTCACTAAATGACAAAACTATGAGATTAAAATGGTTGGGGGGCAACTCAAAGGTTTTGGCTGATTTTGTATAAATATAGGAAAGTTAGAGGGAAGAAAGGGGGCCTTTTCCCAGCTAGACTTATGAGAACAGATTGTAAGAGGAACTATTTCATTTTGTAATATATAATTACAATTTTTCCTGTTGGAGAAAGCTTTGGTGGAATGCTCAAATGCTGTTCAATGGATGTGGTTGAAGGGGAACTATTTCGTTTTCAGCTTTTATTGATTAACCGTGAGATCGTTCTAACTTGTTGAACCTATGTTCTTTTATGAATGCTCTCTGGTTTATTTTATGATAATTTCCACTATGAGTAATGAATGTTTTCACAGACAATGAGCAATCTTGTTGTTCCATCTATTCATGTTTGTGTGTTTTGAATCAAAGAACAACTATTTGTGATTTTTCTTAATGCATGAACAGTAATACATTACTCATTAAATGATAAGCTCACTCCCTAGGGACAACTTAGTTAGTTTTACTTCCTGCTGTGTGTGGTTTAGATGTGAGAGAGTCTAAGACGAGAGGTAAGAACCTATGCATCACATTGTGACCGCTCCTCATACTTTTTATCAATATGCATTTTAGATAGACACTTGCATATCATACTTAAAGTTAAAAAACACAAAAATATATACAGTGGACCGGGCCGTAACCGGTAAAACCTTTTAAGTTTTGTTACTTGACATACGGTAGCCGAGCCGCAAACCAGACGGATTCCCCATACCAAACAGTCATGGCCTAGTTGGGAATGTTTATTGGGGAGAATCCCTTGTTGTTGTTGCCTATGATTTTCTAGGCTTCAACAGTAATTGGCACTAGAAGGAGGGCCACCAGTGCATGGCTGGTTGAGGAAACCCATTTCCTCGAAATTACTCCACCCGTGATAGTTTTGAAAGCAGTTCATTTCCCAACCTGAATCCTGAAGAGAAGTGGAAAGAAAATTTGTATTTTGTGGACAACGAAGTTGTTAATGATTTAAGAAGACACACTAGGGCTTGTGTCAAGAAGATTGGAGGATTACCGATTATCCATGAATTACCTAGGAGAGAGTACAAGAAGAAAGACTGTTATGTATTGGAAGACTCTGTGTTAGTTGGAGATTGGGAAGAACTTGTAGAAATAGCTTTACAGGAAGTTGTTCAGCCTGTGAATCAAGTAGGCCCTAATACACCTAACGGTTCACCTTTCCATACTCCTATTCACTCACCACCTCACTCTCCACCCAAACTCATGGCAGGCATAAATGCAAATCAGCCACCTAACCCACCAAATCCACCACCTGCTTGGAAAGCCAGATCACCTCTAAACCTATCACCTCCTTTGCATGACTTACCTCATGCTTTTGAGAAGATGCTACCCAAGTTTGATCTAAGTGAGAAAGTTTTAGTAGATGACCATTTGCAAAGTTTTTACTTGGCCATAGAAGGACTAAAGGCTGGAGAACACGAAGACGTAGTCTGCAGACTTTTTCCACATACCCTTAAAGGAGCAGCGACCTCATGGTATTTTGGTCTGCCTGCAAACTCAATCCCATACTGGGATACTTTTGAAAGGATATTCAGAAGCAAATATGCATCCCAGAAGACTCATGCGGCTCTCATGAAAGGACTGTGTGCTTTAAAGAAAGATAGAAAAGAAAAGGTGCATAGTTTTACCCAAAGATTTGCAGCTTATCTTAAGAATTTTTCTGAAACTGATAAGCCCTTGGATAAAGTTCTGATTGAATATTATACTTCAGCCCTAGGGTCCGATTTGGCCATGTTTGCCAAGATGAAAGCCAAACCTACGCTAGCAGAGACTTATGAAGAAGCGGAGAGAGTAGAAGCTGAAAAGGAAAGCATAGAAAATTATCCTGAGCAGTCAGGAGAGAAAACTGTCGGGAAGAAAGCTTTGTTATTTACAAAGCCTAAAGAGGAAGAATCACATGATTTTGAAGGAATGGCAAAGATGATGCAAAAGATTTCCAACAGAATAATAGAGTTGGAAAAGGAAAAGGAAGCTCAGAAGTCTTATAAGCCTTATTACAAGAGGAGAGAAGACAACGATCAGTCTAAGCCTCCTCCACACAGTCCTACATCAATGAACTTAAGGGAGCTAGGTATGGATAACTTCTGCGCCTTCCACCAGCAGCCTCATTCTGAAAAAAATTTGTCCTCAATGGATAAATTCAATGACTTTAGTGATGAATCAGCTACTGGATTCCAAATTAACAAAAGCAAATGATGGGGAAGAAAATGATAATAAATCAACAGAAAAGCAAGAGGATGATGCCATGGTTTTATGGGACTGTGTCTTGATGTTTGATACCGAAAAGGAAAGTGATTTGAGATATGAGGACATATCAGAAGCAAATGCGACAACGAGAAGGCAAGCACTAATTAAAGAAGACAGGTTAATAATCCTGAAAATTAAGAGACTCCAGAAGAATGTAAAGAAGTTTCAGAAAAACACCACAGCTAATAAAATTCTTGAGTTTACCATTACCAGTCAAAATCCAAAGCAGATCAACATGCCTACTAAGCCCATTGAAGAGAAGATCAATAATGTAAAAATGAATCTCACAGAACATAAGATGGAGTATGACATTGTGGAGGATATAAAAAAGGTAAAGGCAAATAATTCACTATTTGAGATGTGTAATGTGCCGCAGTAGAAAGAAAAGTTATTGAAAGCACTTGAAATGCTAGAGGAGAAGCTTCCCACCCACAATCAACCCCAAGAAGAAGAAATTGGTGAAGCAAGTGTGGGAGGTAAGCCTAAATGCAAAACTCCACCTTTTCTCCTTACTTTTGAAATTTTCAACCATAACATGCACAACTGTCTAGTAGACTCAGGGGCGTCAGTAAATGTTATTCCATTGTCAGTTTTTAAGAAGATAAATGGACAGCCTAAAGTATCTACCTGGCAGGTTATTCAGTTAGACAGAACAAATGTGAAGGTAATTGGGGAGATGGAGGAGGTTTTGATTCGGTTATCTTCAAATGAAAATGTATGTCAATTCATTGACATTGTAGTAGCGGACATACCTGAGGCTTATGGACCGAATTTGAGTAGGGATTGGTCAGCAAAGCTGAATGGATATTTTGCATCAGATTGGTCACATCTATGGTTACCTTACAAAGGAAGTCCGAACCAAATTAAAGTTATAAGAGAGCCCCACATGAAACACAATGTCACGTAGTTGGAGGGTAAGAATGAACCAGTAAATTCTGTTTTGGGAAATTACTTCATTGAGCTAGAACCGGGAAACTACCAAGCAGAAGAAGCCAGCGGTACATCAGACACTCAGCCTGATCTCCTTCGGTTTTCACAGGCCGATGAAATTGATTGTAAAATAGTAGACTTAGCTTTAGACATAGATGTTGATTCATGTACAGTAGTAGTGGATAATTTTTGGACACTTTTCTTTGATGGATATAAAACCTTGGAAGAATCAAGAGTTGGCTGTGTCCTGATTGATCCAAAGAAAAATAAACATTTTATTTCATGTAGATCAGAGTTTGAATGTACCAACAACATAGCCGAATATGAAGCATTAGTTCAAGGACTAAGAAAAGCAATTGAATTAAAAGTAGAAAACTTGAAAGTGTATGGGGATTCTAAAATAATTGTAAACCAGATTCGAGATCAGATACATTGCATTTCCCCTTATTTAAAAGCTTATCAAAATGAAGTGTGCGATTTGCTTAAAGGTTTTTATGCATTTAATATTATATCGATTCCTAGACTAAAGAATGCAGCAGTTGACTTGTTAACCACCTCAGCTGCAAGGATTGTACCCTCTAATAACAGGTGTTCTATTGAATTACTTTTCAGGCCTTCTGTTCCAGACATGATTACAAATTTACGAGTTTTTGATGACGATCAACAGATTCTGGAATGTTTGACAAATGATGAAACTTTCAAAGGGGCAATCATTGATGATGAGGAACATCAAGCTGAGCTAAATTTTGACAATTTTCTTCCTAAAGGAGTTAGGACTTTAGAGTGAATGTTAGATCTAAATGACAAATTCAGAAGGCCAGTAAATGTTAAGACTCATAGTTCGTCTCTACAATTCGAACTGATTAATTTAGGAACTGAAATTGAGACTAAATATGTGAATTTGGGAAAGTATTGCTCCCCAGGTGAATGAAATAAATTCATCAGTTTGTTCAAACAATACAAAGATGTGTTTTCCTGGACGTATGAAGATTTGAAAACATATGATACCAAGATTATTCAGCATGTCATCCCTATTAGGACTGGGGTCAAGCCTTATCAGCAGCTGTTGAGGAAAATGCACCCAAAATTGGAGCCTCTAATTCAGAATGAAGTAAAGAAATTGTTGGATGCTAAAATTATCTTCAAAGTCAGACACTCAGAATGGGTTTCAAATCTGGTACCAGTAAGGAAGAAATCTAGAGAAATTAGTCTATGTGTGGATTTTAGAAACTTAAATCGCGCTTCAGATAAAAACAATTATCCAGTTCCACCCATGGAGTAGATATTGCAAATGGTTTCGGGTTCTGAGTTATTTTCTTTATTAGATGGATTCTCTGGTTACAATTAGGTGTTAGTAGCTGAAGAAGATAGACTCAGAACTACATTCAGAACAAGATGGGGGACTTTTGCTTACAGAAGGATGCCTTTTAGACTCATAAACGCTGGAGCTACTTTCCAAAGGGATATGGATATATATTTCTGCGGTTTGATTGGCCGCAGTGTTGTGGTATACCTCAATGATATCACAATATTTTAAAAGAAAAGAGAAGAACACGCATTTCATCTAAAGCAGATTTTCAAGTGTTGCCGAAAATATGGTATCCCGCTAAACCCCAAGAAGTGCGTGTTTGCCATTACAGAAGGAAAGCTACTGGGTCATGTGGTATCTAAGAAGGGGATCTCCATATACCCAGAAAGGATAAAAGCTATCGAATAGATCCCCTTACCCCATAACAAAAAAGGTATGCAATCATTCATGGGGACAATAAATTTTGTGCGAAGGATTGTGCCGGATTTCGCTCAAATTGTTAAACCTTTGCAGCAAATGGTGAAACAAAGCGTACAATTCAAGTGGACTGATGTAGAGAAGAATGCATTCAACAAAATAAATACATCTATTACTCATGCACCCTCTCTCAAAAGTCCAGATTTTGAGAAGGATTTTATCTTGTACACTTTCACATCTGACGATTCACTAGCAGCAGTGCTTACTCAGAAGGAAGATGGGGGAGATGAGTTCCCCATATCATTTATGAGCACTGGTCTGCAGGGGGCTGAATTGAAATACCCAGCTGTAGATAAACAAGCTTATGTAGTCTTCAAAGTGGTAAAACAATTTAGGCAGTATATACTTAAGAATCGGACAAAGGTAATTGTTCCACACCCAGCTGTGAGGTCTCTTTTTGTACAAAAGGAGTTAGGAGAAAGAGGAGGCAACTGGGTAACAAATTTACAAGAGTATGACCTCGAATTCAAACCAGCCTCCATAGTTAAAGGGAAAGGACTGTGCAAACTAATGGCCGAAGGTAATAACAATGAAGAAAAAAATTGGGAAAATGAAGCGGAGTTACAGATGATGGATGTATGTCCTCTTTTCAAAGCTCTAGATTCCTGGTACTGAGACCTTGTTCATTACCTTTAGGAAGGTTTGTTGCCAGAACATTGGAATTCCAAGCAGCGAAGAGCGTTGCACCTTAAATCAGCTACGTATCAGATTATTGATGGAATTTTATTTAAGAAGAATTATGATGGAGTCCTTCTCAGATGCTTAGAGAAAGAAGACGCAAAAAAGGTCATAGCAGAGTTACATGATGGGCCTGCTAGAGGCTATTTTTCTAGAGATACGACAACTCACAAGATTCGCAGAGCCGGATACTATTGGCCCACACTGTTCAATGATGCTCATGCCCATGTTAGAAAATGTGATATCTGCCAGAGGTGTGGGGGAAGACAAGCCAAAGCAACAGGACCATTGAAGCCTGTGATGATCACAGAACCATTTGAGCAGTGGGGAATTGATATCATTGGAGAAATAAAACCAAATTCTTCCTTGCAGCACAAATATATTTTAATGGAAACTGACTACTTTACTAGATGGGTCGAGGCCATTCCGTTACGAAAAGTCAATGAAGATACCGTCATGGATTTCCTGCAAGATCATATTATGACCAGGTTTGGGGTTCCAACTTCCTTAGTTTTCTACAATGCTACTTATTTTTCTTCCATTAGATTAACTACATTTGCTCATTAAAAAGGAATGAAGTTGCATTATTGTGCCAACTACTACCCACAATGGAATGGTATGGCAGAATCTACAAATAATAATTTGATTAGGATCTTAAAAAAAACTGTCATAGAGAACCAAAGGAATTGACATTTAGCACTACCAAACTCTCTTTGGGCTGATAAGGTCACACCCAAGAATTCTTTAGGTGTGTCACCGTATACCCTTGTTTATGGAAAAGAAACTATACTTCCTCCTAACATTATGCTACCTTCTTCCATAATAGCTCAAGAGTCTAGAGGCACTGATAACGAAATCCTGCAACTTAGAATCTATAATCTTTTGAAGGTGGAAGACTCTAGATCCAGGGCCAAAGAATGTTTTAAGCAACACCAGGAAGTAGTAAAAAGGTGGTTTGATAAACACAAAGCTGGAACAAAGGAATTTGAAGTGGGAGACTTGGTTCTTAAGTGGGATCATCCGCATGATGAAAAGGGGAAGCATACGAAGTTTCAATAGTTATGGGTAGGCCATTTTTAGATTGCAGCAAAACTTGGCCCCTCGACCTACAAATTGCAAGATTTACTGGGGTGGGAAGAGAACTTACCAGTTAATGGTTTAGTTCTCAAACCTTATTTTTCCTGATTGTCTGTTTCTTGTTTTGTACATAAATAAATTGTTTTGGTTGTTTGTTTTGATTTGCTTTATTCTTGTTTGGTTTTAGTTTAGATTTGTTTGATTTCAATAAAAAGAAGCAAACTTTTGGTTGCATGGAGAACATCAGAATTCTGGATTAACTGAAATCCTTGGTATAAGACTGTGTATTATTGTTTTACCTGATAGAATTTCTTCTAGTTAAGCAGTTTTCCTAAATGGATATGAACCCATTGAAGTCCTGCTTAATCCATAAAAAAATAACTCAGGATGAAAAGGCCTAGAATACTATTTCGAGGCTCCATCCATTTCACATCTAAAATGTCCTAGGGGGTGACAACAAAAGACCAACGGAAAGGAAGCAAGGTAAACAGTATATTATATATAAATGATCCCATGCCAAGAATTGAAAGCCTAAAGGCTAATAAGAGTCAAAACTCTTAAAAAAAACAATATATATCAAAGCAAAGTACCGAATCATATGAGTACAAAATGGTCAAAAGTTCTTCTCCATCCGTGAGTTGAAAATTAAATACATCTCTCACATAAAAGGACAGTATGGATAGAGGAGCTTGAATAAAATTCAGAAAGAAAGGCCTAAGGAGGACCCAAAAGAACAAAAGGTTCAAAAGGCACAAAAAGTGCAAAATGGCATGGGAATGAGGAACAAATGAATATTTTTGTTTACCATATGTTACAATCCTGTGGTGTCCAAACTGGAAGTTACCCAAAGACAGAAGTAAAATGAAACTCATCTACTTGGCCTCAAAAGAGTTATCTTGACTTTGAGATTTTGGTTTCCATGTTCCTAAAATTGGACTATCATCAATGTTTAAAAGTACATATATTTGCCATTGGGAAAATCTATTCAACTAAAAGAATTTAACATGTTGTTTTTATTGATTAAACCGTCTGTTACTTGATGAGGAATTGATTCAGAGATCTGGGTTCACCAGTTAGCCGCCAATTGTTGCAGCTACAACTTTTTCCCAAATTTCTAAAAAAATTGGGACCCTCCTTTTTAAATTTTGTCTTGCTTAGATTTGTTGGGATTGCTTGACTTTACTGCAATTTTGATTTGTGAGGATGATTGTTGAATGAATATCTTTTATGCTGATGCTGCCTTTTGGCTTAAAGTATGACTTACGGAGATTTCTTATCTCGCTGTTGGGATTTGTTGGAGTTATAAATCAGGGCCGTAGTCAACTACGCAACCACCGTTGCGGATGTTCAGCGGAGTAATGACCCGATCCATAGCTCTAGCTTCCGTCGATACGCTCTCGTTTCTATTTTTATTTTCGGCGTTTTGTTTGAAAACTGTTGGAGCATTAGGGCCTTGTATTGCTGCCGTTTCGGAGGAAAGGTTGTAAGCACCAAACTTTTATTTTTGCCAATTCCATGTTTTTGTATTTTATTATCGCTGGCAGCGCCATGATTGGAATTTTGAATCGGCAATTAGGTTTTAACTGTTTCGATCGCCGATGGTTTCATATTTTGGCGGAAGCCATAGTTTATTTTAATCCCACTGTTGCGGCTCCGGAGCGGGCTAACCATTCGACGTGGTTGTTCTATTTTTTCGCCGTGGGTTTGATTTTCGCTGATTGTTTTCTTTTATTACGGAACCCTTAGTATGTGCATCACCCGTTGTTGTGGCTCCTTAGTGGGCTAATCGTCCGTCCCTAGTTTTCCATCCACTGATGAGGTTTTTATTTGCTTGATGCTTAGTGTGGTCGGTGGGGTCTTTCCGATCGTCGTGGTGTGTTTTACATTATTCTATGTAATGGCAGAGGTTTCCTGTGGGCGTAGGTCAATGTTAAAGTTGTCTGAGTTGAAGAACACGGTTTGGGGTTGGGTGTTTCGAAGAATGGTGGTTACTTTGTCCTGGTCTTTACTTTCATTGGAGGTTTTCGTTCTAGTGCAGATGTGGCCTGGATTGGGAGAAAAAACCTGTTCTATCAGGCACGTGTTAAGTTTTGAATAGGGGTTTAAGCACAAACTTGCGGGATGATTCTCTTTTGTCTTGACATTCTTTATTTTCATGCATTAATATTGTTTATTGTTCATATTACAGAATACATGTATTGATCTAGTTTGTGTTACCTTGTTAAACATTAATGATCTGATATGTTCAGGATAGGAAGATTGCTGCAAAGAATATATGACTAAAAGGCAAAGCAACAAAGGAGCGACCTTGAAAGAAGAAGTTAAAGCATAAAGAAACAGAGACGTTGCTCGAGGAAAAGAAGAGAAGTGAAAGGCTAAGACCAATAGGATCTCAAAAGGACCAAAGAATTATAGAGCGTAATCAATAAGAGCAGAGGCTCGGGCTTGGGAAGTTCGTCAGTTACCAAGCTGGTCCCGTTTTCATAAAAGTGTTTATCTGAAATGTAACGTTTGAATCATGAGCATTCACCAAATGACAAAACTATGAGATTAAAACGGTTGGGGGGAAACTCAAAGGTTTTGGCTGGTTTTTGTATAAATATATGAAAGGTAGAGGGAAGAAAGGGAGCTTTTTCCCAGTTAGACTTGTGAGAACACATTGTAAGAGGAACTTTTTCGTTTTGCAATATACAACTACAATTTTTCCTGTTGGAGAAAGCTTTGGTGGAATGTTCAAATGTTGTTCAATGGATGTGGTTGAAGGGAAACTATTTCGTTTTCAGCTTTTATTGAGTAACCGTGAGATCGTTGTAACTTGTTGAACCTATGTTCTTTTATGAATGCTCTCTGGTTTATTTTATGATAATTTCCACTATGAGTAATGAATGTTTTCACAGACAATGAGCTATCTTGTTGTTCCATCTATTCATGTTTATGTGTTTTGAATCAAAGAACAACTATCTGTGATTTTTCTTAATGCATGAACAACAATACATTACTCATTAAATGATAATCTCACTCCCTAGGGACAACTTAGTTAATTTTACTTCCTACTGTGTGTGGTTTAGATGCGAGAGAGTCTAAGATGAGAGGTAAGAACCTGCGCATCACATTGTGACTGCTCTTCATACTCTTTATCAATCTGCATTTTAGATAGGCACTTGCATATCATACTTAAAGTTAAAAAACACAAAAATATATACGGTGGACCGGGCCGCAACCGGTAAAACCTTTTAATTTTTGTTACTTGACCTACGGTAGCCGGACTGCAAACCGGACGGATTCCCCATACCAAACAGTCGTAGGCTAGTTGGGAACGTTGACTGGGGAGGATCCCTTGCTGTTGTTGCCTGCGATTTTCCAGGCCTCAACATAGTGTGAATTATATGAAGTTTTGAAAACAATGGAAGAATCATAATGCATATTTATTCGTCACTAAGAAGCCTAGTATACAAATTAAAGTTGATCAATAAAATATTTTGAAATGAATGTTGATTAATAAAATAATTTATTTTACAGAGGCAAATAAATGTTGACAAAATCCAGATAAATAAATGTTGAAATCTTCTTGCCACTGAAGTAATTGGTTGAAAATAAATCCCCTCTCAAGTTAACCTGAAATGGCCATGTAGAAGACATTGCCACCACCTGGCTCTTGTTTCATTATTAAAAGTATATCTTAATCTACAAATAGACTATCTTTTTATGGAAAAATGATTTTGATTTACCTTAAATTAAAATATATATTTAATTTTTAAGAAAAAAAATTGAGATTTTTTATTTTCTTTTAAAAACCAATTTTAATATTTTATTTAAATATAAAATAGAATTTATTTTTTTAATAGTAAAATTTATTATAACTTAATAATTTTTTTTTCACGGTGCAAAGTTTGTTTTCAGAACGCTTTTGTTTTATTTGTAGAACACTCATGATATTTAAGTTAGTATACTTGATTATCCTTTTGGTGAAGCCTGAGATTTTCCATTTGTATTGAAAACATATAAATAAATGATTTTTCTATTAAAGTAAGTTAAAACAAGTAAGTGGTTTGATAAGAGAAGGTTTCACTTTTACTTCTAAATTTTTTTAAAAGGTTTTTTTAGTAACTTGTAAATTTAATAAGTTATAAATGTTTATAATTAGTATATTTTAAAATTATTTTTATATAATAATAATTTAATTATATATATTTTTCCAAAAAAACTACAATTTCATTAAATTAATAACAAAAACACATTCATCTAAGCGTTACATTAAAAATTGCAACATAAAACTACAAGAATCGATGTTAAATCAATAACATCAAGGTATAAGCCATACTCTCAATATGCAAAGAAGCCCAAAATCTGGAATCCATAACTACTTTAAAAAAAACTTTCTCATGAAAATCATTAAAAAAATAAAACATATAAGAAAGAATTCAATTATACTAATCTAATATCAAATTCAATAATATTAATATTACACTATTTTAATATCACATGCATTAATATTAATGTAAATTAAGGAGTGAATGGTTAAACACATCATAAAAAATTTCAAAAATTAAAGGAATCACCATAACTAAAATTAGTGATAAAGTGAGATGCCCAAACGTGAAATTCAAGTTGCCACTCTTGTATAAAAAATTGTTTTATTTCACAAAGAAAGAAGCAGTGCCAATTTATCCACCACTTTAAACATTTGACCTTTTATTTGGCCAAAAAAAAATCATGTGAGCAATGTCATTTTATCCACCATTTAAAACATTTGACTTTTAAAAAAAAATAAGGTGGGCATAAATAAGGTGGGCATATTTTGAATAAAATGATGTGTCTAAGTTTTTAGTCTATGGATTTTTTTTTTTTGAAGGCCGGCAGATTTTGAATAGAATGATGTGTCTAAGTTTTAGTCCACGAATTTGTTTCAACTCAATTAATGTTGTGGGTGGTTTATCATTAAAATTTGAAACATTTTATGTTTCTTTTTTTTCAATGTTTCTATGGATCTCGGGTAAACACTTTTTTGATTGGTCACCGTCTCATCGTTTAGCAAATAAAATTTTTAATATTGATCTCAATTTGCATGCTTTGGAATCGATGGCAACATATGTGCAGTCACGTTAGAGTTCAGGAATACATTTTTCATTCTTCACACATGAAGAAGCTTGATCACTCGTTCAAGTTCAAAGCCACAAGGAATAATAAAGATCAGAAACTAACAACAAGCACCTACAAGTATGTACTTGAAGTAGAAATCTTCTATAATATAGTTCATTCAAGGCAATTCTCAGACAATAATTCTAATATGAAAACTCATATCAAGGAAACATTAGTTTTGTAATGCATAGCTTATGACCAAGCATAGAACAATTTGTAATGCATGACCCTAAGAACATATAGACGACTAATTTTGTAAAACATACCAAGAAGGAGGCTTGTAACTTGGAACTTTGGTCTATCTCCTATTGTATTAACAACTCTTTGGCAAATAATGATTAATAGATGTGTGTAATATGCTAATTAGTTGAACAACTTTTCTCTAAATTTTATAGAAGAAGATGAGAAGACAATGCCATTGATATCGTAACAATAATAGAAACCAACGACATAAACAACGTTTCCATTGGAATCATTAAGCTAATAGATAATGTTATTCACTTGGAACAATGACATGGATTCCTGTAATCTACTCTACATCGTATGAAGGTCCTCTTACGAGGAATTGGAAACCACCTTTTACAGGAAATAGGCCCTCAATTGAAGCAAGTCAATATCTAGTTTATTAATCAAAGGAAATAGTTTTTATAACACCCCTAGACTAGACCCCAGTTGATCAATGTAATTTTGTAAAAGGTTATGAGTGCCCATGAGGCGGAACTCATTATTTTTCTTTAAATATTAATGTAGAATATACAGTTGGCCATGGCTAGGTTAGAATGCTAAATGATCAGAGAATCATGTGTTCTCCAAGATACTGAGGGGGAGGTAAGTTGATAGCCTCGCGTAAGCCTGCAAACTTAATAAAGGACCCTAAGACTTTTGTTCACCCTGATCTTTTCCTTAAACCTTTAACATGGCTTAAGAGCTAGCGATAAATTAAAGATGGATTAGGAGGGAGTTTGGTGACTAGGTCGGTGGTATGGAGGATGAAAGGATCATGTATGGTATGCAGAATGAAAGGATCATGTAAGAGTAGAATCGACCTTGGGGGAAAAGAGAGTATTACATGAAAGAAGAGAATGGACAATGAAGGGCAGTGAAGAATGGACTGGGGAGAACCGATTTCGATTACTAAGCATAGTGTGATGGAGAAAGAAAAAAAAAGCAGCAGAGAACATAGAACATGGGATGTTGAATGCACAGTGCACAAGAGGTAGACTGCAATACATAGAAACCAACACACAAAGCTTGATCACCGAATTCTTACTATTTTGGGATCATTGGTGGATTGTGAAATTATATGCAGAACTTGAGTGAAGTACCCAATTGGACTATTTGCAAAGGTAATTGGCTAGTGGGGAAAGCTGTGAACTCAAACCAAAACTTGTAATCCTTTCTTGTTTGAATTATTGCCTTGGTTTTTCCTCTTGTAGCTCTAGTGAATGGGAAAACAATGCATTAACTTAACTTAGTGGAATTCTGTGTTGGCAACATGGCAATATAGGTTGGCATTGATGGGAATTGAGGAAGCCTGCAGGCCAATAGAGAAGGAAGCCCACATGTTGAAGATAAAGGAGCCCATATTTTGAAGACCGAGGAGTCATGGAGAGAGCTCAGGATGAACTACACTGGTTCAATCAGGCAGGAGACTTAGGGATCATTGGATCAAATGATCGATGGCTAAGATTCAAGTAAATTGAAGGTTTAGATTGAAGCCACAGGTAAATCTACAGCTATAGATAAGATTCCACAAAGAAATCGGGCAAATCCGCAAAGTCATGGTGAGATTCACATTTGATCTAAAATCGACGGCCAGGAAGAATTCCGCATGAGATCCTATGGTTAAGGATCAGTTCTGCTAAGGATAGGCAGAAAAGGTGAAGTTCCACAAAAGAGTTGAGATCAGACGATTGAGAATAGTTTTGCAAGCAGATCGACGGTTCAAAAAAAGTGTTGTGGGAAAGCCGTTGCGGGAATAGAAGTGCGGATGCGGAACTGTGGAAATCAAAAGGTTGAAGTCATGAAAAATTGAGTTTCCGACTTCCGCATTCAGCAGTGCGGAACTGCGGAAAGTAGAGAGTCGAAATCATGAAAAGTTGAGTTTCCTATTTTAGTTCAGGTGCAAAACAGCAGAAAAAAGTCAAAGTCGTGAAAAGTTGAGTTTCCAATTTCTGTGCGGGAGAGAGAGTGCGGGTACGGATGTGCGAAAATAAAAATTCGAGGTAGTGTTGTCTGATTCCTGCATTTTGCAGTATGGAAAGGAGCTTGCGGAAAGGCCATTTCGGAAAGCGGAAAGGCTAGTCCGGAAAGCAGAAAGGTGGAAAGCAAAAAGACAAAGTCCTGGAAAGTTGTGTTTTTCGATTTCCGCAATCCACATGTGCAAAGGAGCTTGCGGAAAGGCCATCTCGGAAAGCGGAAGGAAGAAAGGCAAGTTCAGAAAGGGTAGTGATTGCATGGTAATGAAGCCCGCATTCTGGGAAAGATGAAAACAGCAGATAGAAGGTGATGCTCGCCGTAGGGGTTTAAGAAATCCCGCAGGCGTGAGAAAGGAAAACCCACAACTAGAGAAGATGAAGCCTGCACGTTGAGTAAGGAAGGGAGCCCACAGAGGGATTAAAGAATCCCGTAGAGGGCTTGAAGAAGCTCAGATGCATGGTAGAAGATCATACTCACATTAAAGATGAAGTCCATAGGCCTGTGCATGATTTAATTAATTAATTAATTAATTAAAATCTGTAAACAGATAAAGATACAAATTAATCAATTAAAATCAGAGAAATCCCGATGGCCTGAAGATGGAAGAAGGTAAAATGTGTAATAAGACAGAATGATAAAACTAATTAATTAATTAATCAAAATTGAAAGATAACAGATAATTGATTAAAGAGAATTGTACAGAATTAAAACAGAGAAGTAACGTGTTTAATGGAAAGACACAAAGAGTGAAAAGGTTTGTTTGTCTAGAATGAAGAAACACAACCAGTTTGAAAAGGCATGGAAGAGATATTTAATGAAGAATTGAAATAGAAGGAAGGGAGTCTCTGTCATCCAGATCTATGCAGCCGAAGCATAAGACAGAGACCAAAGAAGAGTAACAAGAGACATATTTTTCAAAGAAGATATGGAAGTCTGATAAAAATACATACAAGGGTGGGAAAGTGGTGCTAGGGCAGGCTACATGCCTGCAAGGAGATCATTAGCCTCCTTCCAATAGTGGCTGGAGAATCAGGGTATTGGTGTATCCTTGTTTGTAGGTGTAGACAAAAACCAGGGTGTGGGTGCATCCTTCAGTGCTGGCTGAGAAACTTGGGGATTGTGGTCTCTAGCAAGTGGATGCTTGCAAATAAATATTGTATATTGTAAAAACAAAGTTTTGCAAATAATAGAAATGTCTTGGTGGTTTACCTTATTGGGTTCCACGTTAAAACATCGTGTCCAAATTTGTTTTTAATTTTCCTAAGATAAAAGAAATTGTGTTTAAATTTCTGTCATTGATTCACCGGCCCCCTCTAGGTGACAAGACCTGATCTATCAATTGGTACCAGAGCCAGATCCTTCACCACAATTTAACCACTAGAAGGAAGATCCTATTACAAACACTATGGATCAACAGATGAAGATGTCAATAAGAGTCCCCATATTTGATGGTGAAAAATGTGTCTTCAGGAAGATTAGAATGAAAAACTATCTAATGTCCATTGGTTTGGAATTTTGGGAATTAGTTGAAGAAGGATTATTGGGCCAGGAAAAGTGCACAAGGAAGAATCTGATGTGCAAATAAAGAAGAAAATTTTGTGCACGATAAGGGAAAAGTAGGTCAAGAAGGAAGCGAATGAACTGACACCGAAAGATAAAACATGCGCATGACGGAGAAAGGAAGGATAAAGAAGGAAAGGAAGCATGGAGAAGAGGAAGCTGTGACAGGGTTGGTGTGACAAGGAAAATAACATCTAGAGTCGGTAGAAGAGGCAGGTAGAAGAGTTATGGCTGGAAAGACGGAAGTCGAGGAAGACTTTAGAAGGACGAACCAACAGATGATGGAAGGACAATTTTGTGGCTAGTTATGATTGGTACAGAAGGATGAAAGACGTTTTCGCAGCTAGTTAAGGCTATGTTTAATGGCTAGCAGGACTTTCACGGCTAGGTAAGGGACGACATTCAATGTAATTGTAGATATTTTGTAACCACTTGAGTTTGTAATGACTGAATAATACTTAGTTGACCTTACGTGGTCTTGTAAATGCTGTAAATAGGAGGAACCCACTCTGTATAAGGGTTCAATTGGATTTTGTTAGATGAGATTAAATTAGATTCAGTAGTTGACTCAAAGAGGATTCTGGTAGAATTCGAAGGCTCTTGAGTCGTGGATCTTGCAGCTATGTGTGTAGACCGCTAGTAAAGTAGAAGAGTCGATCCAAGCTATGTGTGGATCAGTAGGAGTAGATAGAGAATAAACTAGATAGCATGAGAGAAAGAATATTGAGTCAAAAAGACATATCTTAAGTACAGTCTGCAAGTTGCAGGATGGAAGGTGCTACCTATATTTCTCATGCCAGATGTGTTAACCCAAAAAACCCCCCACTAAGCTCTCAATGGCCTACACTAGCCAAGGACACCATCTCACGACCCTCATATCCCTCCATTAGACCCCCACACCCTCAAAATATCCTAAGGATGAAGAAAAGGGCTTAAAAACCCCAAAAAGAGCCCAAAATAGCCTCCTAGGAGCTAAAGCCCTCAAAAAGGGGCTAAAACCCTAAAAGGGGCTAAATTTAGGGTGGAAGGGGCTAAATCCATGACCAAGGGCTTAAAACCCTAAAACCCCTTGGAAAATCTATAAAAGGAGGGTGGGGGGTCACTCTCAAAACACTCCTCCCTTCCATACTGTTATGCTGCCCAAGTGGATGCCTTGAGACACATTTGCCTCTCAAGCCACCCACACTCCCTCTCCTCCATTCCCATTGAGCCATTGCTCCCCATCCAAGAGAGAGGAGTGCTTCCACAAGCTAGGGCATGGTGGCCCATTTCCACTAGAGAAGGTTATTGGAGGTGGAACCCTAACCTCTTGTGTGCAGAGGGGTTCACCATTGCTCCATTTTCTTCTTTCTGTTCTTAGATTAGTTTTAGTTTATTTCCATTTACATTACGTTTTATTTTCTGCATTTACCCACTAGCATGAACCTACTCTTTTATCCTATAGACAGAAGGGATTCATTCCTGCCCCTGTAGTAGGGAGAAATCCTTACTACAGAACTGGCGATCATACCAGGTTGATCCCATGGGATCCCTGGGTTTATTTTTCAAAGTTTTAGTTTTTAGTTCTGTTTTTTTCCCTAGTTTAGTATTCCATTAAATCTTGCTTAGATTCTTGTTTATTTACATTTCTAGTTATTGCTAAGCCTCCTCAAGGCCAATCCAAGCCCATTTGGCCACAGTACCAGTTATTGTTGACCATTATGTGGTTTGCAAATCACTAAACTATGCAAAAACGGTCGAACCAAATTTCTAAAAATTCACCTATGTTCGGGCTCGTTTTCTGCCCAAACAGTTGAGCCATTTGCGAATCTCCCTGTGGTTAGGGGTAAAAGGGCAGGTTTTCGAAGTGGGGTTTCAACTGTTTGAGGTAATTCCTCACGGTTTGATTAGAACCACTTCGCAAAAACAAGACTTTTACAGGTGCATGACCCATTTTTGGGCTTCACTGTTTGCTTTCATAGGGACTGTCAGTGCGGCTCAGCCGCCTCTGTCCATCACACCATTCCAATTTCAATTTTTGTTTTTGTTTTCAGCAATTTATTTCATGAACAATGTGTAAATGCCAAGTAAACATTAATGGCTTAATAAAATAAACCTAGTCTAACTAAAATCAACTTAAAAACATACTGTCTTGCTTCCCCTTCCTCCTCTACCCAGTCATCACCCTCCGGGGTATTCTGGGATATGCCGAAGGGCAAGCTCATATAGATCTAGGCACTCCACTATATTGTTCCAAACCATTAAAACCAGGTGACCTAGAAGGTAGAGGGGCTAGAGAAGGAGGGCTTCTCATGGCGCTAAGCATCCTCCCTGTTGACCAACCTAGCATCCTGGAGGTGACCTGAGGATCTACGGATGGGCTTAGTCCCATTGTGTTGAGAGCCCAACACCTTCTCTTGGTTGAAGAGGAATATCAGTGTGAGGTAGACATCTAGTTAGGCTAGCAAACATTCAGGGTTAATCATTGTATTTGTTAAACAATTTCTGATTATTTATGCTTGCATAGACAACCACAATGACATGAACTCTACCATGATGAATTCATAAACCATTTGCAGCAACCAAATACCAGAAAGACAAACAAAAAAATACACCATACCAACTAATTAACCCAACTCAGTTCATGACGCTGAGTGAGCCTTAAAATTTAGTAATTTACATTGAAGTACAAACAACTCTGCAGTCTTTGAGGACATAAGTCCCTGACTACTTCAATTGTGGGAAGTACTTGGGCTCTGCCCAAAAACTCATTGTGAGGAGTACCATAGGAACCCCAAAGTAGTTGGCTGCTGAGAGGAATTGCCAAGCGAAATGGGAAACGACCCCTTTCGATTGAGTAGAAACACCTGTGAGGAACAAGCCAAGCGTTGTCTTCTGGCAGTCTTGGTGGCCGAGAGACCACCTTCAGCTAATAGGAAGACACTAAAACCGGGGTCCAAATCTCATTCCCACTAGTTTCATACATAAAATCAAGCACAATTGATCCTCCACACTCTTCCTCATGCCTAAGAGGCGAACCACCACCATTTGGAACACTCAATCGACACTGTTGAAGCCGTTCTTAGTGATCTCCAACACCATCAGAGGGCCACACAGCCTCTGATTCTGATTCAGACACATATCAGTTTGAACCATACCTCCACACCACACCATCAAACCCCATGGCTAGTGCGAACCCGGATCCATTTTCCGGCCTAACCTTAGCAAGTGGACCCATGTCCACATCACAACCTGTCACCCACAACCTAGCAAGTGGCCCAAGCATAGTCATGTAGACTGTTATTAGTTAGTTTCCACCACTTATAGTGACTAGCCAAGCTGGCCCACTTGCAGCACATGGGGGCAGTGGCCCTTCTACACACACTGCCCCTCCTACCACAGAGGGGGGCAGCGAACCGTCCACTTACATTGCCCCCACTGTCATACATGTGGGAAATGTCCCCGCTACTCATATTATCCCACCCACAACACTTGGGGGCATTGGCCCATCCACAATGGTGCCACCGCAAGCACCCCCAGTTGTGCAGATGGATTATGCACCTGCAAACCCCACCCCCATCGCAGCCCCATCCCACATCAACTTAGGGTCAAATCTACCGTTCATGGCTCATCTTAACTTGCCTGATTTGGCTAGATTAACAAACGACCCCATTCGCCACCAAGATTTTTGGCCACCCATGCCAACTAAGTTGCCATCATACATCCCCAAGTTTGAAGGCAAAGTAAGGGAATGTCCCCAAAACCACATAATGACATTCCATCTATGATGCTCATCCAATAGCATCGTAGACAAATCTATCAGGCTGAGGCTATTCCAATGCACCCTTACAGGTGTCACGGCTAAATGGTACATTGAGCTGCCATAAGCCAAGTACCCAGACTTCAACTCCCTAGCCTTCATGTTCCTACAGTACTTCCAACTCCCCATTAGATATGACAAGGGAGTGGAGATCCTGTTCTCCTGTCACCAAAGCACTGCCACTCATATAACTGACCATATCCATGAGTGGCAGCAACGTCGCAGTCTATGCAAAATCCAACTTGACAACAGGATCTTCTTGGATTGGTTCCTTAAGACCTTGCTCCAGCCCATAGCAAAGGATGTCGCATCTGAACGTCCCCAATCTGAAGAAGAGGCCATATTGAAGGCCCAACAGTTTGACCTTATCTATGCTCAGTCTGGATACTTGTACACTATCATTCCAGATGCTCCCTGTCCGAGTACCTCCTATCACGACGCATCGGGGGCATCCCACGCTGCGGACGACATCATAGGGCCGGTCTCCCAACAACCACAGCCTCGACCGACACCACCTACTGTTACACCACAACCAAGCAACACTGCTAGTGTTGCTTACCAGAACCAAGCTCCGGACTACGCAAGAATGATGTCCCAGTCCGAAGAAACAACCTCCTACACCCAACCTGCGCCACCGTAGGAGGCTCAGGCCATGTCTTGGCCAACATAGCAGTATGTGGGGTAAATGCCCACATTTGTGGCACCACCACCCCCACAAATCTACTATGCACTGCCAGTGCAAGAAGTTCAAGCCCCCTTCCCCACTCCACCCACTCCATTGGGACAAGTGTTCGCACAGCAAAACCATCCCAACCAGCCTGTCCCCAACAATCACCAAAGGCAAGCTAGGAATAACCGGCCCCGCAACCAAGGCAATAACCAACCACAGGGAGGCAGTCAACAACCAAACCCTCCCAACAATGCCGCGGCTAACCAGCCAGCCCAAAACCACCCACACCAAAATGCACCAAGACGCAATGCTCCGTTGCACACAAACCAACCATGCACACTCTGTGATGTTTATGGGCATTACACGTTCGAGTGTCCCCTCATGGCTCACGCTAAGCAGGCCATTCAAAACGAGGCCCAATAGGCCATCAACGCTTCCAATCAAGCCCAACCCAACCCGACACCACAAGGACCTCCTCCCATGGTGCTTCAAAACCCACTACCAGTCCAAGGATTGGTAGCAACTGCTCCCCCTCCCCAGGCCAATCCCAATGCTCTGGGCGCACCACCCATGACCGAAATAGGTGTTCACCACCTGCTAGCCATGACCATTGAAGAGGTCAACTTACAGACTAGACGAAATCAATACGACACCCCCACTGAACCTGTCGACTCATTAGTAGCATCCATGTCTAAGACAGCCAACCTACCTCTCTAGTTACCCCCGTTCCCGTGCCCCCCCATACGTAGAATTTCCAAAAATGCCACAGCTAGAGCTACAGTCAGCTATAGCATTGTGGATAATTTGGCCCAAATTCCAACCGCCATGTCCACTCTTGAGGTGCTTAAAACATGCCCAACGCAGCAGAAAGCCTTGCTAGCTTTCCTGGGGGTAGTAGACCCCTTCGACTCCAAGTTTATCACCTTTGACACGGAGAATAGGGAACCGCGCATGCCATCAACCATCTCCTTCCAAATTTTGGTGTCCATCCAAAATTTGGTTGTGCATCGGTGCATAGTGGATGAGGGGGCATCCTCGTGCATCATGTCTACCTTGGTTTGGAAGAAACTTGGATCACCAATTCTGCAATCATCCTCCACAACTCTGCGATCTTGTGATGGACATCCCACTAAAGCCCAAGGAATCCTCCCCCATGTCCCCATCACGTTAGCTGGGAATACAGTGCTGATCGACATAGAAGTCTTCAATGCTCAACTGGACTACAACCTCCTCCTCAGAAGGAGTTACATGTATGCCATGCGAGCAGTCACATCAACTGTCCTCCATCTCATGATGTTCCCCCATAAAGGGAAGATTGTGATGGTTGACCGAATCTATTATCATGATCCCCAAGAGTTAACGACACCCAACAATGTTATCCCTACCATCACTACCATTGAGCCACAAGGGACGAACACACATGCCAACGTCATCCCTGCAATCAACACTATGGTTGAAAACACACCATCCTCCCCATCGTTGAATGTGGGCCCTAGGTTTTTTACCGATCCCACCATGACGGCTCCTATCTCGTTAGTGTCACCACCGCCGACACAAAATGGAACTGCGGACTTGTGCATGGTCTCATCTAGCACCGCTGCACCCAAACAGCAACTGCAGCCGCAGCCCCAACCACAACCACAACATCGTCCACAGCCACACCACCAATAGCAGCCACAACACCACCTGTAGTAGCAAGATTACGCACAGCCACAATCACAACCACATCCCCACATGAAACCAGCCAGGAGTTATGTGGGCTCATCCCCAGTCCATATGATTCCCTTCCTCTTTCCCCCACCCGGTGTCATGAGCAAGCCAGTCATGGCCACCTTAAGCCTGCCCAACCTTACATTGGGAATTCCAGTGTGGTATCTTGATCCACCAGCTCAACCAGCAATGCCTCAGGTTGTCTTAACCCGGGTGCAACCGATTGTAGTTGAGTCTCACCCTCCACCCGGTCCACACAAGCCAACCGCTGCACCTGCACCAACACAACCCCAACCCAAAAGAGCCAGGGGCAAGAATACCAAAACCACTGTAGAGCCACGACAAGTCCCACCTTGCATCGTCTGTGAGCAACAGGGCCATCCAACTCAGAACTACCCTGAAATCCCAATGATCCGTGCACAGCTAGATGCCATGGATACAAACGAAAACATTCCCATGGTTGAACTCCCAACCGCACAAAAATTCAGGAACAAGGCATTGAGGAAAAACCATGCTTGCGCCCTTTGTGGCTTTTATGGCCATTATTCTCACCATTGCCAAGACTTGCCCGAATTTCGAATGGCTCTCGCTGATCTTCGTCAACATTCCCTTGAGTCTAAAATCACCTTAATCGAAGAAGTCCACCCACCATCGACTTCTTTGGATATCATGTCCATTTACATGATGTCCAGTTCTATAGACCCTCTTGTCTCCACCATCACCGATGGTCCATCGGACCTATCTCTTCCATTGTTTCCCCAGCCATATCCACAACCTTAGTTACCAGGGAAACAGTGGGGTTCATTCCCAATCAACATTTTCCTTTTCCCTTTCCTTTTCCTACCATCCGAGATCGTGAGTAAGTCTGTCTTGGAAACCTGTAATCTATAGGATTTCACATTGGGAGATCCTGTGTGGTACCTTAAACCACCTACCCTACCTCTAAGACCCCAGAATGTGTTGACTCATGTCCATCCAATTGAGATGATGTTGCACCTACCTCCAGGTCCATCAAAGAATCCTCCCGTCTCTAGGCCTGCCCCTCTTCCTCCAACAGAGACCAGGGGAAAAGCCACAAAAACCACAACCAATACCATTTACATGATTGCTAGCACCAGTTTCCCCTCCATCTCATCAGCTGTGGAATATCCACCTGATCTATCCCAACACCACTTATGCGATGATAGGGAGATCTGTAAGACCGCCTTTGGTTTTACCCCATTCCCTTTAAACCATAGTGTGGAATCAGTCCTTCCCATAAAAGACCAGATTTCATCATCTCGCCTTGCCAATGACCTTCGTCTTGGCAAGGGGGCATACCTCTTCACTGACTTAGACGGTCGACTCTTGAAGAAGCCGCGCAATGGGCTCCACCTCAAGAGAGTCTATGCCTGATATAACCACTATGAGTCCCTTATAGCATAGTTTTTTTTCCCTTTCTTGTTTTTCAACATTTTTTAGCACAAGTCAGGGGCAGCACCATTAGTTGCTCATACAAAGTCACTCAAAACCAGTTTGAGACACCTCTCACACCTCTGGTCTCAAATTTCCATCTCTTTATGAGACCATCGTCTCATGTTTAATAAATTAATTTTGGGACCATTTCCCACCAGTCACCTTGATTTACGGGCCATGACATGACGATGCAAGTGTCTACGGACCTATGGTTGTATCACACGTCTCAACCACTACTCATGCAATTTTTCGGGCCACCACATGTTAAGGAATGTAATTTTAGCTTTTATTTTGTATTTTTAACACATAGATTGTCTTTTCTTTACCGCACCTTAGGCGGACCTCTGCACCACTGTCCACAAAATGATTTCTTTTCTTGCACATATTTGGCATATAAGTGCCCTCGGACTTGCACTCACATTGCATGTAGTCAAGTTCGTCGACCGCAACACACACACACACGCTCTCCTAACCTCTGTTCGAGATCCACCTCGGTTTGCATGCCTCTGCTGCACCGACTCGGGAGCCTCTGCCGCGATCTATCCCACGCATGTATTGGCATGTTTGAGAGCCTTCTGCTCTATCAATACTGCACGGATGACCTTTGGACCTCTGTCCACCATCCCGACATGGGGCACCGCTCATGCCACCGCAATCGGTTGACCACACGGTAGTTTCGTTTAATCTCTTTTCTGACTCCTTAAAACAATTTAAAGATAGCCAAGCGCAACTACTTCCTTTCTCGCTCGTTAAAGCATAGGAAAGGGCATCTACATTGTCTCATTTATCTCCTTTTGTGGACCATGTAGAGCATCTCATGAAAAGTACCTCCTTGGCACACTCAAGCCAAGACCGTTCCCCTGTGCATACTTTTATGCTTTCTCAGGCAGAGGGGCTGCACCTTACGAAAAATCTCACTACCGGTTGTCGTTAAGCTCTTTTCTAGCCGTTTCATCAAGAAAAGATTTCCAAGCAAACTTGGTTTCATTCATGCTCATAAAATTATTTGAATGACCGTCCAGTCAGTATAGGTTTAACCTTTTTCGACCTGATTGGACTACCAACGGTAAAGAAGTCTCTCATCCCTCACAGGATGGGTGAGATCTCCTATGTATAATTTTATCCTTTTTCGAACACAGGAGACTACCAATGAAAAAGAGCCCCCACTGGAGTCTTCTTCGTGCTTTCAGACTCTCTAAAATTGAAAGCACCATCGAGTATTTACCTTCTCGGGCTCGCTAAAAATCCATGAAATCGTACCATAACGGTGTCCCTAGACACCTCCCCACAGGAAACAGTTTGGCAGCATTCCCACATTGGGTCACCTTTGTTCAAAGTACTTTTCAATGTATCTTCCTTGGATCCCATCAATATCAAAAGTGTCCACCTCCTCCAAGTATTTCCCATCTGCAGTGACATTCCCGGTATTACAACTATGATCCCATTCCCATGAGTCAATTTCATTTGCTTCCTGGTCCGTCCTGCTGTCATACTCTGAACAAAGGAAGTTTGAGTCTCCCGCACTCCCCCTGCCCCTATTCAGTTCTTTTCCTCCCCCCCTTGGCATTTAGTGAGTCAGTCCACAGATTGCTTCACACCTTTCAGTTATCTCCCTCGTGCTCCTGGTCAAGGAAACACCATTGCCTTGACTAGAGGCAGGTCTCCCTCTGTCGACGTCAACACACATATTCCAGAGGATAGACCCAGAGGTCCCTGTACCTTGATTTCATTAACCTCATTGATTAGTTCCTTGGTCCACTTGAGAGGATTCCTTAATGCCTCTTAGGATGGTTGTTTCTTACGTGCTCGACTTCAACTCCATCATCGCACCGTTGAGATTCGTACAGGGTTTGTTCCACATAGTATTTGGTTGAAGATCCCAGATGTCCCCTGACTCTAGCACATTGATGAGTCTACTCGAGGGACCTAAACAGGTAATGTCCTTTGTGATTTTCGGGTTGCATTGGATACAGTGTTCAGAAGCCCCAGCAGTGCTTCAATATACCTTTATGATTGATACAACATACTTGTACCACAGAGACTTTGACTCTCAATCAGTGAGTCCACACAACTATGTACCAGATCTAGCAGACCGCCAGTCATAAATATATAGCATTCCATGAGAATTCCATGGGTCCAATGTACCAGATCAGCATTGTATTCAACCTCACAGTGAGGCAACCATTATTGTAACATTAATTGTATATGATCGGCTCTTGTATTTTAGAGCATAGATCAAATTATTCTTTTGACATTGTCAGGAGCATGGGGATTCCTGACTCATCCATATACATGTCACACATTTGTATCTCACCCATTGATGGGAACCATATTAATACAAAAACCAAAATCCAGCATGCCCTAGCCCCAGAAGCACCACCTCCACATAGCAAATCCTATGATGTCCATCGGCCATACGTTGAGCTCCTGCCCTCACACATCAGGGGGAAATTTGTTAACCCAAAAAATCCCCCACTAAGCTCTCAATGGCCTACACCACCTAAGGACACCATCTCACGACCCTCATATCCCTCCATTAGACCCCCACACCCTCAAAATAGCCTAAGGATGAAGGAAAGGGCTTAAAAACCCCAAAAGAGAGCCCAAAATAGCCTCCTAGGAGCTAAAGCCCTCAAAAAGGGGTTAAAACCCTAAAAGGGGCTAAAGTTAGGGTGGAAGGGGCTAAAGCCATGACAAAGGGCTTAAAACCCTAAAACCCCTTGGAAAAGCTATAAAAGGAGGGTGGGGGGTCACTCTCAAAACACTTCTCCCTTGCATATTGTTATGCTGCCCATGGATGCCTTGAGACACATTTTCCTCTCAAGCCACCCACACTCCCTCTCCTCCATTCCCATTGAGCCATTGCTCCCCATCCAAGAGAGAGGAGTGCTTCCACAAGCTAGGGCATGGTGGCCCATTTCCACTAGAGAAGGTTTTATGCTTAACATTGTTTTGCAGGTCTTACTGTAGCTTAGTCTTTGCTTGCAAGTCTTTGGAGGTGAAACCCTAACCCATGTTTGCAGAGGGGTTCACCCATGCTTCCATCTTTTCCATATTTGCTTAGTTTACTTTACTTCCATTTACCTTACATTTTTATTTTCTGCTCATAGTTTAGCTTTTGTTTCTATTATTTATATTACGTTTTCATTTTTTGCATTTACCCACTAGCAAGAACCTACCCTTCTGTCCTATAGATAGAAGGGAGCCATTCCTACCCCTGTAGTAGGGAGAAATCCTTACTACAAGATGAAGAGCACCTTGGTGGTTTTTCCCAGATGGGTTTCCATGTTATTTCCTGTGTTATATGGATGAATGTTGTTAAATGGTGAATGTTTTCTTATCTTATGTTATTACAGTTATAGTTGTTGTTGAATGTATGTCACAGTATGAATGAATGACTGTTTAAACGTATTGCTGGACTATTGTGTATGAGTTCATGGTTATGCTATCAAGTTAAGATATAAGTCGTGCACTGTTTGTTGAGTATAAGGAATCGACTGCGTCGCATAGTTGCACCAGTTGTTAAAGTTAAGGATAAGGCCGTGTCATGCGGGTGAGATGTGGAACATAGTTGTTCCACTGTTGCAGAGTGAAGGACTCCATTCCATCGTCTTTGTCGAGCGCCTTCGCTGCGCACCAAGGGACTATAATCCCTCACCAATTGCGAAAACATGGATCTAGTAGTTACCCATTAAGATATCTCGGGTGAGACTGCGCCTGCCTTGCAGGCATTGTCGACTGAGCTTGCTCTGTCGGGTGGATGTATTTTGGTGTCTTGTTGGTATTGTGTTGTTGATTGAATAGTGGGTCGAGATAAGAAGGAAAAAGAGGACAACAAATGGTTCTATTGCCAGGACCATTAACCATTTGAGTTGAGGGAAATGTTGTGGCATCCAACGAAGAACGAGATAGAGGACTGGCTAGAGTCTAAGATGTTAGCATTTGCACAGGATCTTAGTGGAGCACAGAAAATTGGGTGGATGAATAGATTTATTAGGACATCCATGAGATATTCTTTACAGAGTTCCCCATTGTACTGCATGAGTGTTTGTCAATATTGGAAAGAAGTCAGAGAAAAAATTTCAGAGAAGAGAAGCAGTTGAGTGGAGTGATCAGTTGGTGCATGAAGTAACCAGTGTAAGTAACACCATCTCTAGAGTTGTTGATTTTTGGGTTGAGATTATTTTTCAAGGATATATTACTGAGTTTGCAATATAGGCTATAAACTCATATAGTGAGTCTGAAAGGAATTTTTTTCAAGGACCCCTAAGAATATATTTGTTGTCTATCAGTACATGGATCAATATGCTCGTTTATGAGAAGCGTATCTTGTAGTTGAGTAGTTTAGTCGCATACCCTGGAGGAAGGATATGTCGCAGATGACTTGTCAAGAAAATGGGAAATGGTGAGTTGAGATGTTCCCAGGAAATATAGGACCTGAACTAGAAGCTAGATTCCTAAGGAGTGGAAGGAGATTCGGATAAGGGAAGAGAAGGAAGATAGAGGAATGTCGACGAGATCCTAGTCTGTTCAAAAAGAGTGAGCATGAACTTCAGTTGTAGGTAGACGAAGGGTATTGCGAAAAAGAAGAGGACTACAACCCGATTTCGGAAGGCGTAGAATACTCTGAAGTATCTGTCGAGTCACCAAGGTCAGGATGCAACCACGTCACACTAGGAGTATCGCCAGAGGTAAGATATAGAGCCTCATCTCTTGAAAGAGTTGTTAATACTGATAGTGCTAGTACTGCAACTAGCGTGCAGGAAAATACGCCTCCATTAAATCAGTCATCAGATAACCCCGATGCCAACACAATGGCTGGGCATGACATCTGGTTACCCACATTCAATGGTAATGGAGAAGAATATCTAGAGAAACATTGGTTCATCATTGAAACTGTTTGGATGGTTTGCTTAGTTTAGAACACAAAATTGAAGAAAGAACATATGATCACGAATCTGAGAGGTCGTGTGCTCGACTAGTTTATGAAGTTATGCATAGTACCACTAGGAGTACCACAGAAGACCCTTGATAGATATGAGCTGCAATGATATTTGAGTTCATAAAACCTAAATCTGAGTCATAGTGTAGCATTGAGATCAAGGAAATCAAACAAGCATTGGCAGAGTCAGTATGGGACTTTGACCAACGGTTTAAGACTTTGATGTCCAAGGTAAGTTTCTAGATGTTGGATGTACATGATAAAGAATGGTTTATTGCTACTCCATTACCACACATCCAAGGCCCATTGATGCAACAAAATATCGAGTAGCAGACAGAAGCGCTAGAGTTGGCAATGAAATTGGAAACCTCGCCAATTGGTGATGGTGCCGCAGGAATGGTGCAGATTCAATCACAGTTGGCTAATCGAACGATACAACTTCAGGAAATTAAGAAGGGCAAGGAATCCCATGAAGATTTATGGTGCAAGAAATGCAGAACGTACGGACACACCAAGGATAATTTTTCGACCTTCATGAATTACGTCTCATATGGTGCGCCAAACCCATTAAGTTCCCACAGACTACCTTGGTGTCGCATATGCCATACTAAAGGACATCGCGACGAGGACTGTCTATACTTGCAAAATATTGTAAGCAATTTTGTAAGTCAGTAGGGCATGAAGAGAAATATTGCAGAGCATACCAACTCTTGAAGGAAAAGACGGTTGACACATACTTGATGAAGACTGAGGGAAGACTCAGGCTAACCCGGCACAAGCATCATATCAGCCTGTACATCTTCTAGCCAATCAGTATCAGAACTGGTATCAGCCTCTGTATGCACCACAACAATTGTATGCGCAATAGAATCACTATCAGCTGCAATATCAACAAAATCAGTACCCCCCATAGAAACCACACCCTCAAGGAAGGGGTGGCAGAAACTTCAGAGGTTGAGGAGAAGGAGGAGGATTTGGTAGAGGAAGAGGTCAAGTTACATGCTATAACTGTGGACAACCAGGACACTATGCCAGAGATTGTTTGGAACCTGTGAAGACATTTTCATACTGTAAGGGTCAGGATCATAACATGGAGCATTGTCCTCAGTTGATCGCAAAGTGACAGGCTAAGACCATCATATGTCCTAACCCTACGCAAAATTTGAACCCAAATTCAAATCCTAACTTGAACGTTCAAATGATTGATGTTGAACCAAGAGATCCAAACATTGCTGTTGTAACACGAGGAGGTGCTGTGACCGGAGCTGATCAAGAAACCCTGCAAGAACAACTGCAGTCATAGGTACAACTCGTGACGCTGAAGAAGGTGTCATTCGATGTCCAAAAATAGAAGTAAGTATTCATGGATGCACAACACAAGTTTGTGGATCCAGAAGAACCGTCGACATCAAAAGAAGTCAGGGAGACGATTGAAAAATTTCAACAGATATTTCAGAAGAAGACTCCACAAAAGGTTAGTAAAATCAAGTCGTTTCTGTCAAGTTGCTTAGCATTAATACAACATAAGGATGCTATCATCGAACTACAAGCACTGATAGAAGAAACACTACTAGAGTTGTTTCCTGAAAATAAAGTTAACCAGGTTAGCAATAAATTCAAAACTGGACACGAGTTAAGAATGACTACGCAGATAAGGGATTATGACATGGATTATATCATTTTAGACTTGATATTTGATGTCAATATTTTGACGCGACAAACTTGGGAAAGTATTGGAAAGCCACGCTTGGACTGGTCTCCTATCCAGTTGTGAATTGAAAATCAGGCGAAGGTCCTCCCAATTGGTAGATTCAGTCAAGTTCCCATCGACATTGAAGGGTTGCGCACATTTGTGGACTTTGAAGTCATTAACATTGTTGATGACACGAACCCATATCCCGCGCTGATGGGGATAGATTGGGCTATAGACAATCATACCATTATAAATTTCAAGAAAAGGATCCTCTCATTTGAGGATAATGAGATGAGAGTAGTGTTTCCCATTGATCCATTAGAAGGACAGAGATATGTCAAGCCTATCTACAATGAGGGACATGGTGATTATCTCAAACAGATCTACAATGTCACTACCATGCAAGAAGACTACATTGATCCAATAGCGGTTGGAAACCTGAGTTGGAAGAGTGCTAGTTCATGTACTTCCGACTCAAGGGAGGCATTGGGAACTGGAAAAATAGGCTACATGAGGTCTCTATGAGGAGGTGCACAAGAGTTACAAGGTCCGTGCGACGGGTGGAGAATGAGCCATGAGAGCTGCCCACCTATGAGGGTTTGCCTAACCTTGCAACCTTCTTAAGTGAGTTCGAAGGACTTGTAACAGAGTCCTAGTGCTTGTCTGTGTTAGATCATGTCTTGAAGGCTACACCCACTAGATGGTGGGGTACACACAAGCAGTATTAATCTGTCACAGTAATCTAGGGACTAAAACATAGTCTCATAAGAGATTTCAGACAATTGAGCATGAAAATGGCATAATGGTGCTGCAATAGAATGTTGCAGCTTTGTATAATCAATAAAATAATGATAGTACAATAAAATGGTCATGCAAGGTGCATGCATTCCAAGACAATTCGAATTCCCAAGGAGGTCATTCGAATTGAATGAATGGCTATAGCTTAACTTAATGCCAACCACAATCGACACACTTAGTTAACCATTGAACTGATCAATAACTGACTCTCACACTAAGTCCTAATTGAATTGGAGTGCAATAGATAACCGAATCTAATTGAAAGTGACTTATCACATGTAATTACATGTCCAACTGAAGGAGGTAGTACATCCATAACTCCAAGTAGCTCCAATGGAGTTAACTGAAGTGACACATGTCATCAGAAGTGGTTGTAGGTGCCAGTGTTAGCTCCAGTTCATAAATAATGACAAAAAATAATCAAATAATTAATAGAGGCTCCTTCACAACTCAACTTAACTAATTGTAACAATCAGTTAGAAATTAGGTGCATTTATGACACTCAGATCACCCTAGAAATGCTCCCTGTTTGAAGGAGGAAGCCTAATTAGCCTCCCTGAATGAAGGAGAAGTCTTAGTCGGCCTCCTTGACTGAAGGAGGGCATGGGTGTTCTCATGATGATGTCATAGTGTGCTCATTTGATGCCAAGTAAGTCAATTAAACTTAGGATAGTGGGTAAATAGGAAAAATTTGACCAAATAAGTGTGCATATTGGGTAAATGACTCCAACAACCCCCTTAATCTATACTTAGGAGGAGTAAAAATAAAATGCATGAAATGCTAGGGCCCCAGCAATAGAGGCCATAGGTCACCCTGTACAATAATGTAACTCAAACAATGCACAAAAATAAATCTAAGTGAGGAAAGAGGGAAAACCCAGTGGGAAAGCCCCCCGTCAAGCTGAACACTGGAAAGTAGTCTGATCACCTTGATGAACTCACCCCCAACAATGAACGGAGGTGTAGTAGGGATTTCTCCCTTGCTGCAGGGCAAGAATGGCTACCTTCCGTCTATAGGACGAAAGGATAGGTTCTTGGTGGTGAATGCAAAGAAAAATAAACAAACAGAACATAAAAACAAAATGAAATGAAAGAAAAACGAAACCCCTCTGCAAACAAGGTTAGGGTTTAGCTCCAATAAACTGCAAGAACATGTTAGAAAACCTACAAACAAATAATGGAAACCTGCAAGAAAATATGGGTTAGAGAAAACTAAGTACACAAGACAAAACAAACATTATACCTTCATTTGGTGGAGTGGGCCACCATGCCCTAGCTTGGAGAAGCACCTCTCTCTCTTGGCAATGGGGGAGCTATGGCTCAATGGGAGGATGGATGAGAGGGAGTGTGGGTGGCTTAAGAGACAAATGGTCTCAAGGTATCCAATTGGGCAACATAACAGTATGCAAGGGAGAAGTGATTTGAGAGTGACCCCCACCCCTCTATTTATAGATTTTTTGGGGCTTTTTAGGGTTTTAAGCCCCTGGTTGGGGCTTTAGCCCCTTTTTGGGATTTTAGCCCCTTCCGCCCTATCTTTAGCTCCTTTTGGAGTTTTTAGCTCCTTTGAGGGGTTTAGCCCCTTTTTGGAGGCTTTAGCCCCTAGGAGAGCTATTTAGGCTCTTTTTAGGGGTTTTTAAGCCCTTTTGCTCATTCTTAAGCCTTTTTGAGGGTGTGGGGGTCCAATGGGGTGAAATGAAGGTCGTGCAATATGGGTGTCCTTGGCTGGTGTAGGCCATGTAGAGCTGAGTGAGGGATTTTTTGGGTTAACAGATTGCCCCTTGATGTGTGAGGGTAGGAGCTCATCGTATGGCTGCTGGACATCATAGGATTTTCTACGGAGAGGTGGTGCTTCTTGGGCTGGGGCATGGTGGATTTTGGTTTTTGTATTAATATGGTTCCCATCAATGGGTGAGATACAAATAATGTGTGACATATATATGGATGAGGCGGGCATCCCCTTGCTCATGAAAATGTCAAAAGAATAATGTGATCTATGCTCTAAAATACAAGAGCCGATCATACACAACTGATGATACATAGTAGTTGCCTCAATGCGAGCCTGAATATAATATTGATATAAAGAACTGCTACATCGAACCCATGGCATTCTCATGTAATGCTATATCTTCATGACTAATAACCTACTGGATCTGGGATGGTACATAGCTGTATAGACTCACTGATGGAGAGTCAGAGTCTCTGTGGTACAAGTATGCTGCATCAATCATAAATCTATATAGAAGCGTTGTTGGGGCTTCTGAACACTATCTCCAATGCAACCCGAAAATCACAAGGGACATAAACCTATTTAGTTCCCTCAAATAGACTCATTAATGTGCTAGAGTCAGGTGACATCCGGGGTATTTGACCAAATACTGCTCGGACCTATACCCTGTACAAATCTCAACGGTGCGATGATATAGTTGGAGTCAAGCACATGAGAAACAACCATCCCGAGAGGCAATAAGGAATCCTCTCAAGTTGTCCAAGGAACTCATCAGTGAGGTTAATTAAACCAAGATATAGGGACCTATGGGTCTATCCTCTGGAATATGTGTGTTGTCGTCGATAGAGGGAGACCTGCCCCTAGTCAAGGCAATGATGTTTCCTTGACCAGAAGCACGAGAGAGATAACCGAAAGATGTGAGACAATCTCTGGATTGACCCATTGAATGGGAGGGGGGGAAGATTTGAACAGGGGAAAGGGAGGTGTAGTAGACTCAAACTTCCTTTGTTCAGAGTATGATGGAAGGGCGGACCAGGCAGCACATGAAACTGACTCATGGGAATGGGATCATAGCTGTAATACCGGGAATGTCACTGCAGATGGGAAATACTTGGGGAAGGTAGACACTTTTGATATTGATGGGATCCAAGGAAGATACATTGTAGAGTACTCTAAACAAAGGCGACCCAAAGTGGGAATGTTGCCAAATTATTTTCTATGGGGTGGTGTCTAGAGACACCGTTGTGGTACGATCTCGTGGATTTTTGGCAAGCCCAAGAAAGTAAATACTCGATGGTGATTTCAATTTTAGAGAGTCTGAAAGCATGAAGAAGACTCCAATGGGGGCTCTTTTTTATTGGTAGTCTCCTGTGCCCGAAAAAGGATAAAAGTATACATAGGAGAGATCGCTCATCTTGTAGGGGATGAGAGACTTCTTTACCATTGGTAGTCCAATCAGGCTAGAAAAGGTTAAACCTATACTGACTAGATGGTCATTCAGATACTTTTACGAGCATGAACGAAACCAAGTTTGCTCAGCAATCTTTTCTTGTTGAGAAGGCTGGAAAAGAGCTTAACGACAACCCATGGTGATCTTTTTCATAAATTTCGACCCCTCTGCCTGAGAAAGCATAAAAGTATGCAGAGGGGAATGGTCTTGGCTTGAATATTCCAAGGTGGTCCTTTTTATTTGATGGTCTACATGGTCTACAAAAGGAGGTAAATGAGATGATGTAGATGCCCTTTCCTATCCTTTAATGAGCAGGAAAGGAAGCAGCTGTGCTTGACAATATTTTCATTCTTTTAGGAGTAAGAAAAGAGCTTAAAAGAAACTCCAGTATGGTCAACCAATCGCAGTGGCACAGGCGGTGATCCATGTTGGGACAGTGGACAGTGGTCCAAAGATCCTTCGCACAGTATGGATGGAGCAAATGGATCTCAAACATACCAATACTTGCATGGGATAGATCGCGGCAGAGGCACGTGAGTTGGTGCGATAGAGGCACGCAAACTGAGGTGGCTCTTAGACAGAGGTCAGGAGAGTCATGTGTGAATTGTGGTGGATGGAATTGACTTCATGTGATGTGAGTGCAAGTTCAGAGGTATTTATATGCCAAATACATGCAAAAGAAATGATTCGTCTTTCGAACAATGGTCCGAAGATCCACATGAGGTGGGGTGGACGGGGTAGACAACTATGTGTTACAAAATAAAAATGATGTTCCTTACGAGCAGTGGCTCGAGAACCCGCATGAGTAGTGGTAGGAAAGTGTGATGCAAGTACAGGTCCGAAGAGACTTGTATTACCATGATGTGGCTCGTAAATCGAGGTAACTTTCATGAAGCGGTCTCAAAAATTTATTGTTAAACATGAGACGATGGTCTCATAAAAAGATAAAAGATGAAAATTTGAGCCCAAAGGTGTGAGAGGTGTCTCGAACAGGTTTCGAGTGACTTTGGATTAGCAGTTAATGGTGTTTCCCTTGAACTGTGGTGAGAAGATGTTGAAAAACAAAAAGGGAAAAAACTATGCTATAAGGGACTCATAGTGGTTATATCAGGCATAGAATCTGTTCAGGTGGAGCCCATTGCACGGCTTCTTCAAGAGTCGACCGTTTGAGTTAGTGAAGAGGTATTCCCCCTTGCTGAGACGAAGGTCATTGGTAAGGTGGGATGACAGAATCTTGTATTTTATGGGAAGAATCGATTCCATACTATGGTTTAAAGGGAATGGGGTAAAACAGAAGGCAGTCTTACAGATATCTCTATCGTCACGTAAGTGGTGTTGTGATAGATTAGGTGGATCTTCCACAAGTGATGAGACGAAAGGGCGACTGGTGCTAGCAATCATGTAAATGGTATTGGTTGTGGTTTGTGTGGCCTTGCCCCTAGTCTCTGCTGGAGGAAGATGGGTAGGCTTGGAGACGGGAGGAGTCTTTGATGGACCCGGAGGTAGGTGCAACATCATCTCAATTGGCTGGACATGAGTCAACACATCTTGGGGCCTCAGAGATAGGGTAGGTGCTTCAAGGTACCGCACAAGGTCTCCCAGTGTGAAATCCTATATATTGCGGGTTGCCAAGACAAGCTTACTCACGATCCCGGATGGTAGGAAAAGGAAAAGGAAAAAAAAAGGAAAAGGGTCATGTTGATTGGGAATGAACCCCACTGTTTCCCTAGTAACTGAGGTTGAGGTTGCAACTAAGGTTGTGGCTGTGGCTGGGGAAACAATGGAAGAGACAGGTCTGATGGACTGTTGGTGATGGTGGAGACAAGAGGGTCTGTAGAATTGTACATCATGTAAATGGACATGGTGTCTGAAGAAGGAGGTGGGGGGTGGACTTCTTCGATCAAGGTGATCTCAGATTCAAGGGAATGTTGATGAAGGTCGGCTAAAGCCATTCGAAACTCAGACAAGTCTTGGTAGTGGTGAGAATAGTGTCCATACAATATGCAAAGGGCACATGCATGGTTTGTTCTCAGTGACTTGTTTCTTACTGTTGGTTTTCTTGGAATTTCAACCACAGGGAGGTTTTCGGTTGTATCCATGGCATCCAAATTGTTGATGTATTTGTAACTTCGAAATGTATTCATCCGTATATCTTATGTATTGTACCCAATGTTTATTCTGGGATGTGTCTGTAATGTAATTGAGTCATGTCATACCCCGATGTTTATTCCAGGAAGTTTCTATAATGAGAAAGTCATGTCAAGTCATTGTGGGTAACCCTCCCATTGGTCAAGGGTTAAAGTCCCCACAGTTGTGGGGCCCTAGGGTTATTAGACTATCCTAGTGAATTCGAACCTAGGTGAGTCATTGTAAGTCAGGGCTATAGTCCCCACCATTGTGTTACCTTCCTATTTGTCGGAGAAGGCAAAGTCCCCACAAGTTGTGGGGCACTAGGGTTATTAGACACTCCTAGAGATGTTGGCTCTAGTAAGTAATTGTTAAGTGAGGTCGACATGTTGGAGTGGGTTTCAAGTGAACGAAAGAATATAAATAAAGAGTGAGTCTCTCTATTTATCACACACACTCACTCATTGGGGTGCATGAGTGAGAGAGGAGAAGCTCTCTCAGTGTGAGAGAGAGAGACAGAAGCCGTGGAGATCATCTTTATGTTTTCAGGTTTTACTTTTGGTGCTAATTCTATCTCTGAGGAAGTTGTGAGGTTTTCACCATTTATGGTTTCCCCGAGGATAAAAACTATGTTCATTGTCTCGTGTTTGATTGCTCTGCTTGTTATTCTCTCAGTTAAAGATCCTAATGTATTGCTAGCTTAATGATAAAATCTAACATGGTATCAGAGATAACTTGAGAAGAAGACATTGTGTAGCTACAGAAGCTAGGGCTTCTTAATTTTTGGGTCTCTCTCCATAATCCATCAGCAAAAGTATTCTATGCTGACTCTCCATTGAAGCGCGCATCTTTCTGTCAAAGTGGAATTCGATTCCGAGCATTTTTAGTTTTGGTATGGAAAATTAGGGCTTTCTACGGAAGAGGAATTTTTTAGTGAGCCTAGAATAGGATTGTTATCCTCATCAAAATCGAATTTTAGAGACCTAGATCAAGATTTTTGGTTGGGTGAAACTCCAGGAAAGTCAAACCCTAATTTGACCCTAAGCTAGAAAAACCCTAATTACTAAAACTGCTAAGTTTTGGTACATTCGTTATATATAGAGATTGGCAAAGGTTCAGGAGCTAAAAATTACAGAGGCCAACGATAGAATCTTGATTTATATTGTATCCAAACTTCAGCCTCAGATTCACTATATTCTGGGAGCTATGATCCCTCCAAGTTAGGGTTCCAGCCTCTTCCAAAATTCATCCATAAACAGGACACCTGGGGAGAATTGCTATATCTTGGGCTACAAAGGTCCAAATGAATTTTTTTAAGATTTTCCAGAAATGGCATGGAATTTATCTATGGTTCGAGATTCAGAATGAAAAGATGAACCAGTGACACGTGGTAGTCCGTACAACTTCACTATTCTGAATAGTCCTATAATAGGTCACCTTGGGAAAATGTTCATAAGTCCCAATTGGTAAAACCAATTCTGATGAAACCTATGGTGTTAGATCAGGGATATGTGAGGCTATCTCAGTGCAAGGTTTCAAACACACGGGAGTAGTAATTTCAGAGATACCATAGAAAAAGTAACAGGAAGTTCTGCAGGAGAAATTGGAAAACTAGGGCTTCCTGTTCCGGGAGCTTCCCTCCACTGTTTTCAGAAAAGGAGTACATTGGATAGATCCATTTGAAGAGATATATATTTACATACAATTAGATATGAAAGATTCCAAGTTTTTAAAATTAGGGTTTCTTTGACAAACCCTAGATCAACCGTCTCCGAAACCAGGACGGATACCTCAAATCGGTAAGATCTAATCTTTTGCTTATTTCATTTGAGGTTCTCATTTCAAAATGATCTATCACATCAGCTTGATGATAAGCTTGGTGAAGTTGACAACTTCCAAGCATGGAAGTATATGATCTCTCTGAAGAAAATGAATTGGACACCTACATGAGTATAGAGGTTCTAGTTCCAGAGAGAGATGAGGCTATAAGCCTTACACAAGGAGAACTTAGTCAAGGCCAAGAAGATCATTGTTGATTCAATCACATATCAACTTGTACCACAATTGTCTTCCCTAAAGACACCAAAGATGTTTGATTCCTTGACCAAGCTATTTGAAGGGAAGAACATAAATCAGAATATGACCTTAAGAAACCATTTGAACAATTTGAAGATCCAAAATGCAGAGACCATGCAGTCATACTTTACAAGGGTCTCTCAAATCAAAGAACAACTTGAAGCGGTAAAAGAAGAAGTGAAGAATGTAGAAGTGGTGATAGCCACCTTGAATGGCCTCCCAGGATCATGGGATTCATTCATGTGAGGAATGTGTGCCATAAGGAAGTGATTACTTTCAGCAGACTCTGGGAAGAGCACAAACGAGAAGAAGAAGCTCGACTCATAATAAAAGAAGAGAATATGGGAGCAACTGAAGATCAAGCTCTCACCATCCAAAGAAGATCCCTCAAGCGATGAGGAATATGAAGAACTCAACTCTTGAAGAACCTCTTATCCATCTCAGCATTTGGATAAGAAACTATGCTATTATGAATGAAGAAGATGATGAAGCTGAAGGCTCAAGAAGGAGTCCATCCACAAAACAAATAAAGATAAGTATTCAATTGTCATTTTATGATATTGTTTTATTATGCATTTGTTTATATTTAGTTGATGTATTATGCATGATAGAATGTTTGCATTAATGACAGTATACTACTAATATGCATATGATGGGTAAGTAGCTAATGGTTCTATACAAATCTCCATTGCTACTTATCTAGAATGAAACCTCTTTGCTGAAATATTGGATTAGTGCACAATCTCAATGTTGTCCTGGTAGAGATGGAAGGCATCTAGAAAAATTTCTGTGAGATATGGATGAATGTTGTATTGGCTAAAGTAGTTGCATAATCATATATTTATGCATAAGAATTTGCCAGCATGAATATTCCTTATGAAATGTTTCTAACCATACAAATGAATTTGAATTGTAGGAAAGATCACATACATAATCGGCTACAAGAAAAGAAGGATGAGACTTGTTTCGAAGAACAAGTGACGACATTTCAAAATGAAAAATAATATGACGAATGCAGCGACATCATTGATGCAGAACCTTCCAAGAACAAAGGGAAGACAAGTTTAAGAAGAATGATGTCTAGGATGTAGTATTGATACATGAATGAAAGTTCATAGTTCCATCATGTAGTAGATGAAAACATCGTGGGATACAAGGAAATATTCATAGCACGGGGTTTTTCACGAAAAGAAGGCATAGACTACGAAGAGACATTTGTAGCCACTGGAAGTGAAATCACATGACAGGCATAATCATGTGTGCAAATGAAAGAAGTCCTTGTACGAGCTCAAAAGACACCCATGGGATAACACATACATGAGGAGATTGATGAAGATCTGAACCTTTGCTACAAGGTTGATAGAGGATGACAAGCTCACAGATGGGTGCGAGATGAACTTTTCAAAAAGTTCAAGATAGAGGATATTGGTATCCACTGATCCTAGATGGATACATAGAAGATTAGTAGCATAGGAAGCTACTTGTCACTCCAGTATAGAATGTTTCAGTGCATAGAGTATGGAAGACAGAGGGAGTATGATGCTTCAGAGGGAGTGACTGCAGAAGATCTTGAGGTTTGACATGGTACGACAGGATGAATAGATTATTGGTGACTCTAGGCTTTACTGAGAGTAAAGTGGATTCCAACCTTTGCTTTAAGGTTGAAGGCGGAAGACCAGTGATGCTCCTGTTATGTGTCGATGCACTAGGCATGGAGGTGTGGACAAGGGAAGTATGCAGTAGAGATCCTGAAGAGGTTCAGGATGATGGATTGCATGACCACACCTATGGCATCAAACCTAAAGCTATTGAGTGTTGCTTCATTAGAGTCAGTTGATGCCACGATGTATCATCAGATGATTTATTCCTTGATGTACCTGAAGAATACGAGACTAGATATTTTCTTTGCTGTGAACACATTGAGACATGTTCACCTGATGGTTGCAAAGCATGCAGTAAGGTACCTGAAGGGTACAGTTGATTATGGGCTCAAGTATGAGGTGAATCAGAAGATTAACCTCGAGGGTTATGTGGATTCGTATTGGGCAGGAAGTACCACTAATAGGAAGAGCACTTTGAGGTGCTACTTTAGTATGAAATCAGGTGTGATCTCTTGGTTTGACAGGATGGAGTCCTGCATGGTGCTGAGTACAGCTGAGGAAAAAGATGTTGCCATTTGCTATTTGGGACATAGTATGTTTCCTTTGAAAACTACTATTTAATTTGCTTGATCTGACTTGCATTTTTGGTATGATGCAGAGTGGGGCAGTGAAGCCCCAGTTTGTGATACAGATCGAGATCTCTCAAAAGAGGGAGTTCTAGCATAGCTGGTGAGACAGGTTGTCTAAGCATAAATCCTAGTGAATCTCGTAGGTTGCTAAGATGTAAACGATAATGTAGGTTGTCCTCGGATGTAATAGGTCCTGGTGAAGCTCACAGGTTATCCTTGGATGTAATCAACCTTGATGCAATTCTATGCTAGAAATGGCCTGAGTGAAGTTTGAGTATTTCAGGGAGAAGCTTGGTGTTCTTCAGATCGAGGTTCCCTCGAAAGGGAAGTGATGATTTTGTAAGCCCTTTTGACATGGTGAGAGAATTGGTTCCTTCCATTGTTAGATATAAGTGCTATGCCCTTTCAACATGGTGAGAGGATTGGGTCCTTCCATGGTCGGATGTAAGAGTTGTGACATGGTGAGAGGATTGGTTCCTTCCATTGTCAGATGTATGTGATGATGCCACATCCAGCATGAAAAAGGGTTGGCTCTTTGAAGACACATCTAGTATGAAAATGGACTAGCTTTGTGTGGATACCACATCCAGCATGAAAAAGGGCTGGCTCTGTGAAGACACATCTAGTATGAAAAAGGACTAGCTCTGTGTGGATACCACATCCATCATGAAAAAGGGTTGGCTCTGTGAAGATGCATCTAGTATGAAAAAGGACTAGCCTTGATTAGCTGCCACATCTGGTATGAAAAAAGACCAGCTCTATGAAGACTCATCTAGTATGAAAAAGGACTAGCTCTGAGTAGCTGCCACATCTGGTATGAAAAAGGACTAGCTCTATGATGCCTCATCTGGTATGAAATTGGACCAGCTCTATGATGCCTCATCTAGTATGAAAAAGGACCAGCTCTATGAAGACTCATCTAGTATGAAAAGATACTAACTCTGAGTAGCTGCCACATCTGGTATGAAAAAGGACCAGCTCTGTGATGCCTCATCTGGTATGAAAAAGGACCAACTCTATGAAGACTCATCTAGTATGAAAAAGGACTAGCTCTAAGTAGCTGCCACATCTGGTATGAAAAAGGACCAGCTCTATGATGCCTCATTTGGTATGAAAAAGGACCAGCTCTGTGGTTTCTCATCTAGTATGAAAAAGGACTAGCTTTGTGATGATACATCTAGTATGAAAAAGGATTATCTCTGTATAGGTTCCTATGACGAGAAGAATCAAGAGATAGCACCCGTGATGATCCAGATCGAGTGATGATCTAGATCCAGTGATGATGATCCAGCAGTGATGATCTAGATCGAGTGATGATCCAGATCCAGTGGTGATGATCCAACAGTGATGATCCAGATCGAGTGATGATCCAGATCCAGTGATGATGTCCAGTGATGATCCAGATCTAGTGATGATTTCCAGTGATGATCTATATTCGATGATGAAGATGACTTGAAAATAAAGATGACTTGAATATGAAGATGACTTGAAGACGAAGATGACTTGATGATGATCCAGATGATACATCGAAGAAGACTTGTGCTGATATATTGTGTCGAGAGAATACCTTCCTAGTTAAGAGGGAGTGTTGATGTATTTGTAACTTCGGAATGTATTCATCCGTATATCTTATGTATTGTACCCTAATGTTTATTTTGGGAGGTGTTTCTAATGAGAAATTCATGTCAAGTCATTGTGGGTAACCCTCCCATTGGTCAAGGGTTAAATTCCCCACAGTTGTGGGGCCCTAGGGTTATTAGACTATCCTAGTGAAGTTGACGCTGGGTGATTTATTATAACTTGGGGCAATAGTCCCCACCATTGTGTTACCCTCCTATTTTTCAGAGGAGGAAAAGTCCCCACAAGTTGTGGGGCACTAGGGTTATTAGACACTCCTAGAGATGTCGGCTCTAGTAAGTAATTGTTAAGTGAGGCCGACATGTTGGAGTGGCTTTCAAGTGAATGGAAGAATATAAATAGAGAGCGAGTCTCTCTATTTATCACACATACACTCACTCATTGGGGCACATGAGTGAGAGAGGAGAAGCTCTCTCAGTGAGAGAGAGAGAGACAGAAGCTGTGGAGATCATCTTTATGTTTTTGGGTTTTATTTTTGGTGCTGATTCTATCTTTGAGGAAGTTGTGGGGTTTTCACCATTTATGGTTTCCCCGAGGATAAACACTGTGTTCATTGTCTCTTGTGTTTGATTGCTGTGCTTTTTATTCTCTCAGTTAAAGATCCTAATGTATTGCTAGCTTAATGATAAAATCTAACACAAATGTGCACGGATCATTGGAATCTTAGGGTAGTTCTGAGTCGGATGGCCCTATTCTTCACAAATGGTGCAAGGTGGGATTTGTCGAGGCTCTATAGTAGCTTTCACATTCTTGCCCTTGGCCCTTTTTGGGTGGGGTGGTGCGGTTACGGGTGCGGTGGTTGGTTTTTGTGGCGCGGGTGGAGGATGAGACTCGACCGCAATGGGTTGCACGGGGGTTAAGACTACCTAGGGAATTGGTGGTTGAGCTCGTGGATCAAGATACCACACGAAAATTCCCAATGTAAAGTTGGGTAGGTTTAGGGTGGCCATTACTGGCTTGTTCATGACACCAGGTGGGGGAAAGAGGAAGGGAATTGTATGGACTAGAGAGGAGCCCATATAACTCCCTGATGGTTGTATGTGGGGATGAGGTTGTGGTTGCAGCTGCGTGTAATGCTGCGGTTGCGGATGATGTTGCGACTACTGTTGATGTCGCGGCTTCAGGCGGTGTTGTGGTTGTGGTTGGGGCTGCGGCTGTGATTGTTGTTTGGGTGCAGCGGTGCTAGACGAGAGCATGCACAAGTTCGCAGTCTCATTTGGTGTCGGTGGTGGTGACACTAAGGGGAAAGAAGCCATCATGGTGGTATCAACAAACAACCCCAGGCCCACATTTAACAATGGGGAGGCTGGTATGTTGTCAACCATGGTGTTGACCGCAAGGATAACATTGGAGTGTGTGGTCATCCCTTGCGGATCAATGGTGTTGATCATAGGGATAACATTGGTGGGTGCTGTTAGCCATTGTGGATCATGATAAGTCAGTTGGTCAACCATCATGATTTTCCCTTCGTGGGGGAACATCATGAGACGGAAGACAGTTGATGCGACAACTCTCATGGAATACATATAACTTCTTGCAAGGAGAAGGTTATAGTCCAATTGAGCGTTGACAACCTCTATGTCAATCAGAACTCTATTCTTGGCTAATGTGATGGGGACATGGGGGAGGATTCCTTGGGATTTAGTGGGATGGCCATCATAATCCCACAGAGTTGTGGAGGATGGTTGTAGAATTGGGGATCCAAGTTTCTGCCAGACTAGGGTAGACATAATGCACGTGGATTCCCCCTCATCCACTATGCACCGGTGCACGACCAAATTCTGGATACACACCGGGATTTGAAAGGCAATGGTTGATGGCATTCGTGGTTCTCCATTCTCTATGTCGAATGTGATCAAATTGGAGTTAGAGGGGTCTATGGCCCCAAGGGTGGCTAGTAGGGATTTTCGCTGCGTTGGGCAAGTTTTGAGTACCTCAAGAGTGGACATGGCAGTAGGTGTTTGGGCCAAATCATCCACGATGCTGTAGCTGACAACAGCTCTAGTTGTGGAATTATTGGAAACCCGACCTATGGGGGGGCGCAGGAATGGGGGTAACTAAAGAGGCGCATTCACTTTTTTAGACGTAAGTGCTGCTGATGTGTCAACGGGTTCGATGTTGGTTTCGTACTGATTTCATCTAGTTTGTAGATTGACCTCTTCAGTTTTCATAGCTAGCAGGTGGTGGACACCTATTTTTGTCATGGGAGGTGCCCCCGGGGTGTTGGGATTGGGTTGGGGAGGGGGTGTGGTTTCCACCAATCCTTGGACTAGTAATGGGTTTTGGAACACCATAGGAGGAGGTCCTTGTGGTGTTGGGTTGGGTTGGGCTTGGTCCGTTGTGTTGGTGGCATGTTGAACCTCGTTCCTAATGGCCTGCTTAGCACGACCCATGAAGGGACACTCAAATGTGTAGTGCCCATAGAACTCATAGAGTGTGCATGGTTGGTTTGTACGCAACGGGGTGTTGCGTCTCAGTGGATTTGGTCATGGAGGATTTTGGGCTGGCCGGTTTGCCACGGCATTGTTGGGAGGGTTTGGTTGTTGATCACCTCCTTGCGGTTGATTGTTGCCTTGGTTCTGGGGTCGGTTATTCCTAGAATTCCCTTGTTGATTATTGGGGGCTGGCTGGTTGGGACGGTTTTGTTGTGCAAACACCTATCCCAATGGAACGGGTGGAGCAGGGGCAGGGGCTTGAACTGCTTGCACTAGTGGTGCATAGTAGATTTGGGTAGGTGGCGGTGCCAAAAAAGTGGGTATTTGTCCCACGTATTGTTGTGTTGGCCAAGCCAAGGCCTGAGCCTGCTGCGGTGGCGTAGGTTGTGCGTAAGAAGTTGTAGCTCTGGACTGGGACATCAGTCTTGCATAGTATGGAGTTTGTTTTTGGTAGGAAACACTAGTAGTGTTGCTTGGATGTGGTAGTATTGTAGGTGGTGTTGCACGGTACTGCGGTTGGTGGGAGACTGAGCCCATGATGCCATCTACAACATGGGATGCCCTCGGTGCATCCCGGTAGGAGGTTCCTGCGTGGGGAGTGTCTGGAATGACGATGTGAAGGTATCTAGACTGTGCATAGATAAGATCAAACTGCTGGGATTTTAGGATGGCCTCCTCTTTGGATTGGGGACATTTGGATGCGACGTCCTTTGCTATAGGTGGGAGAAAGGTTTTAAGGAACCAATCCAAGAAGATCCTGTCATCAAGTTGGATCTTACACAAACTACGATGTCGCCACCACTCATGGATGTGGTAAGTTATGTGGGTCATCATATCTGACGAGGAGTTGGAAATATTGCAGTAACATGAAAGCGAGGGAGTTGAAATCTGGGTACTTGGCTTATGGTAGCTCAATGTACCACTTGGTTGTAGCACCTGTGAGGGTGCGTTGGAATAGTCTTAGCCTGATCGAATAATCTACGATGTTATTCGATGAGCACCATAGATGAAACGTCATGATGTGGTTTTGGGGGCACTCCCCTTCCTTCCCTTCAAACTTGGGAATGTCTGAGGGAAGTTTGGTTGGCATGGGAGGCCAAAAGGTTTGATTTCAGATAGGGTCATTTGTTAACCGAGCCAAATTAAGAAAGTTGAGACATTCCATGAAAGGAAGGTTTGACCCTAGGTTGATGTGAGATGGGGCAGCCACGGTGGTGGGGTTTGCAAGTGCATAATGCACTTGCATAGATGGGGGTACTTGTGGCACCATTGTGGTTGGGCCAGTGCCCCCAAGTGTGGTGGGAGGGACAGTGTGGGTGGAAGGGCCACTGCCCCCATGTATGACATGAGGGGCAGTGTAGGTGGAAGGGCCACTTCCCCCATGTGTTGCAGGTGGGACAGCTTGACTGGTCAATATGGGTGGTGGCAGCTGACTTATAACATTTTGCATAACCGCACTGGGGCCACCTGCAGGGTTGTTGGTGATAGTTTGTGGTGTGGACATGGGTTCACTAGAAATTGCTATGCCGAAAAATGGATCCGGGTTTGCACCAACCATGGGGCTTGATGATGCAGTGTGTAGATCTGGTTTAGACTGATATGGGTCTGAATCAGAATCAGAGGCTGTGTGGCCTTCTAATGGTGTGGGAGGTCATCGAGAATGGTCTCGATGATGTCAGTTTAATGACCCGAACTGTGGTGGTTCACCTTTTAGGCACGAGGAAGAGCGTGAGGGATCAATCATGTCAAATTTGTATGTCAAAACTGGTGGTAATGATTTTTGGACCCCATTTTGAATGGCTTCCTATTGGTTGCGGGTGGTCACTCAGCCACCAAGACTGCTAGAAGATAGCACTTGGATTTTTCCTCACAGGAGTGATACTCAATCTGTGGGCTTCATTGCCCATTTTGCTTAGCAATTCCTCTCAGTAGCCAGCTACTTTGGGGTTCCCGTGGTACTCCTCACAATGAGTTTTTGGGCTAAGGAAGTCAGGGACTTATGTCCTCAAAGTACTTCCCACGGCTAAGGCAGTCAGGGACTTATGTCCTCAAAGATTGCATATTTTTAACTTAGTGTAAATTGTAAATTTTACTAGCTCACTCAGTGTCATGAACTGAGTTGGGTCGATTTATATGGTATGGTGTGTATGCCTTTTGTTTTTATGTTATATCCGGTGGCTGCTTAAATGGTTTATGAATATTCCTCAGAGTTCATAACATTGTGAATGAAAGAAGTAAATAGTAATCAAATTTTTTTATAGACATGTACCATTTGTAATTCTCAATTGTGATAGCCTGACTAGGTGACTACCTTATACCTATATTTCTCTTGAACTAGGAGAAGGTGCTGGGCTCTCAACACAATGAGACTAATTGCATCTGTAGATCCACAGGTCACCCTCTGGATGCAAGGTTTGGTCAACAGGGAGGACGCTGAGCGCCATGAGAATCCCTCCTTCTCTACCCCCTCTACCTTCCAAGCCACCTGTTTTTAGTGGCTTTGAAAAATATTAGATGAAGTGCCTATTACTATACAAGCTTCGCCCTTCGTCTTATCCTAGAATACCCTAAAGGGTGATGACTGGGTAGAGGAGGAAGGGTTAGGCAAGATGTTGATTTTAAGTATGTTTTATTTAGATTATGTTCATTAACCCATTAAGTATTGATTTACACTTTGATTTAATTAAGCTTTTTTCTGTAAATGAAATGGACATAAACAGAAATAAAAAAGGAAATAAACACAGTTTGGATGGACAGAGGTGGCTGAGTCGCACTGACAGTCTCAATAAAAGCAAATAGTGAAGCCCGAAAATGGGTCACGCACTTGTAAAGGTCCTGTTTTTGCGAAGTGGATTGTGATCAAACTATGATGACTTACCTCAAATGGTTGAAAACCCACTTCAGAAACGGGCCCTTTTACCCCTATTCATGGGCATATTTGCAAATGGATCAACTGTTTGGGCAAAAAATGAGCCCTAACATAGGTGAATTTTCAGAAATTCAGTTCGACTATTTTTGCACAGTTGAGTGATTTGTAAATCACAGAATGGCCAACAGTAACTGGTACTTTGGCCAAATGGGTTCAGATTGGCCTTGAGGAGGCTCAGCAGTAACTAGAAATGAAAATAAATAAATATCTAAGCTAGATTTTAATAGAAAAATAAACTAGGGCAAAAACTAAACTAAAAATTGAAATTTTGAAAAAATAGACCCAGGGATCCTGTGGGATCGACTTGGTATGGTCGCCAGTTCTGTAGCACGGATTTCTCCCTTACTACAGGGAAAGAATGGCTACCTTTTGTCTATAGTATAGAAGGATAGGTTAGGGTTTAACTCCAATAACCTGCAAGAACATGTTATAAAACCTGCAAACAAACAATGGAAACCTGCAAGCAAAGATGGTTTAAAGAAAACTAGGTAAACAAGACAAAACAAACCTTATACCTTCATTTGGTGGAATGGGCCACCATGCCCTAGCTTGGATAAGCACCTCTCTCTCTTGGCAATGGGGGAGCTATGGCTCAATGGGAGGATGGATGAGAGGGAGTCTGGGTGGCTTGAGAGACAAATGGTCTCAAGGCATCCACTCGGGTAGCATAAGAGTATGTAAGGGAGAAGTGATTTGAGAGTGACCCCCACCCCTCTATTTATAGCTTTTTAGGGTTTTAAGTCCCTGGTTGGGGCTTTAGCCCATTTTTTGGGATTTTAGACCCTTCCACGCTATCTTTAGCTCCCTTTTGGGTTTTTAGATCCTTTGAGGGGTTTAGCCCCTCTTTGGAGGCTTTAGCCCCTATGAAAGCTATTTAGGCTCTTTTTAGGGGGTTTTAAGCCATTTTTCTCATTCTTAAGCCTTTTTGAGGGTGTGGGGGTCCAATGGGGTGAAATGAGGGTCATGCATGGGTGTCCTTGAGTGGTGTAGGCCATTTAGAGCTGAGTGAGGGATTTTTTGGGTTAACAGGAGGTAAGTGAACTTCTTCTCTGAAAATATCTTGGTGAATATGTTTGCAATCTACTCATTAGTAGGGAAGTATTGGAGAATAATGGTCCTGTCATGCACCAATTCCCTGATATAGTGCATGTGTATCTCTACAGGATGTTGGGGCGCGCACCTCAACGGTCCTTAAGATGGGTAACTCCACGAGTTTTGACTCAAAATAGTCTTAGGGGTGTCGGGGGTTGAGTCAAAGTCCGCTACTGTAATAAACCCACGGCTTAAGACCAGGGTTTAGGGTTTTGGGTGCCCATGGTTTGAATCCATGTTTTTGTAAATAGTGCGATATAAATAAGCACTTGGGTAAATAAGAGAGGTTAGGATTTTTGATGTAAGGAAAGAAAGGTGAAGCTAAGGCTGATTATGTAAGGAAAGGTTAAGTCCCAGCTGTGTGCGTGGACGACCTCTGCAGCTGTGTGCGCAGGGGGTTTTGTTTGTAAGAAGATTAAGGAAAGATTTGCAGCTATGTGCGCAGAGGCCTGCTGCTGTGTGCATGGCTTGTAAGGACTGAAGGGATCTGCAGCTGAGTGCGAAGATCAAACTGTGGTTTAGTAGCAAGTTGAATAAAACACAGTTTGTGGATGTAACCCCTACACTGGGGGTGAACCACGTTATATCCGGTGTTGTGGTTTCTTGTGTTGTTTCTCTTTCTGTTGTCTTTTATGCATTAATAACTGTATACATTTGATAACTTAGATCACTGCTAATAACAAGCTTCGCTGTGAATTCCCTGTAGTGGGTTAAGCAAGTCACGGTTGTTTATCTATCTGCGAAGTTGTATATGAGTGAATGACAAAGCTGTGTAATTGTTGATTAATAAGTTTATTGAAAGGCTAAGGTACAGTAATATCCTTCTCTGCTTGCAGAAACCTGATTCTGCGGCACCCCATAGCTGTTTCGGGTGAGACTGCAACCTGCATGCAGGTTGTTGCCAAAAGGGCCAACACTGTGGGTCTTTTGTTAGTGCGACATAAAAGGATTAAACCCGGGTATGCCCTATTGCCCAACACAGGATTGGCCCTCTACCTGGTAACTGGATCTATGGAGATCTTAACAGCACTTTGATTGTCACAAAAGAGGATAGTGGACAAAGTACTACCAAAATCAAACTCTGAAAGAATGCCTTACAACCAAACAGCTTGGATGCAAGCATTCACCGCTCCTCGGTACTCGGCCTCTGCTGAAGACAATGCAATGGCAGCCTACTTTTTGCTAGAACAAAAAATGGGGCCACCACCAAACATGAATACATATCTGAAAGTATACTTCCTATCAATAGAATCTCCTGCCGAATCTGAATTTGTGTAACCAACCAACTCTAGCTCAGAGTCTGTAGCATAGTGAATGCCGTAGGTCCTGGTGCCTTGAATATACTGGAGGATCCTCTTGGCTTCCTTCCAATGAAGATCATGAGGCTGTTGCATGTATCTTGATACAACATTCATGGCACAATAGATATTAGGGAAAGAATGTGTCAAGTAAAGCAAGCTACCAATCAGTTGGCAGTAGATTGAGCAATCCATGGGTGGAGTGCTTTTTCCTTCTTCAAGGCTGATCCCTGAAAGGAAAGGGAATGCAGCAGCCTTACATTCAGCCATGTTAAACTTAACTAATAGGTTTTATATGTATTGATACTAAGTGACCATTATCCCATTAGAATTTTGTGCAATTTCAAGCCCCAGAAATTGCTTCAAGAGCCCCAAATCGCTCATCTCAAATGCATCATGGAGGGCAGTTTTTGTGATTGAAATGGAAGCAACAGTGCTACCAGTAATCAAGATATTATCAACATATAAAACAATGATAAGAAAATGAACATCATATTGCTGTATATACACATTCGTATCTGATTTTCACCTTTGGAAGTTTTGGAAGAGAAGGATGGAATCCATCTTGGAATACCACTCTCTTGGGTCTTGTTTTGACCCGTATAGTGACTTCTTTAATTTGCAAACCAAAGATGAATATGAAATGTAGCCCTCAGGATGCTTCATGTATATATCCTTATGAATATATCCATGTATAAAGGTAGACTTAACATCCATATGATGCACTTCCCAATGCTTGGATGCTGCAATTTCTAAAACTACACGGATGGAGTCCATTTTTGGAACCGGTGCAAAGGTCTCACGATAGTCCACTTTGTTAGCACTCCATGAAACTCTTCTAGGTTGTAGCTCAAAAATTCCTGGTAACTTAACTATATATTAATGATTCACTCAAATGGATCAAGTCAGATGACTAAATCAAACCTCACTCACTCAAGACATGCATAAACACAACCAGATTGACAAGGATTTTAACTATCACTATTTAGAGAGTTGTAAATAAATGAATGTACGAAGAACACTTAATTTACTAGTAGAAACATACACACAAAGTATATATGAATGGCCATATAAAACAAGTAAAGAACTTGCAAATTCTAGTTTATGGATGTATTGACAAGTTGATAGTTATCAAACATCAGACAAACATAATTAACATGAATTTGACATTCAGGTGCAAGTATAATAGACAAGAAGATGAAAATTTGAACAAGTAATGGCAAAAGAAGCTTGTATTACTGATCTGAAAATAAGAAGATTGATCTTACAATATGTGAAAAAGTATCTAAAGTTGAACCCCTTGTTCTACAGAAGTCACAGGATTTATAGCCTTTACAAAATTATTCCAACATCCTGAAAAACTGGATCGAATTTGCTAAAAATAGACAATAAAAAACAGTTGCTAGAAAATAGGAAAAGATCCTAATTTGATGGTTGATCTCCACATCTCAAGAGATCTTCCTGATCTTTGAAATATTTGACAGCTGTAGTAGAAACTGAAGGAGAATTCAAAGTTGCCATCTACAGGACAGATCATTCTTTTTCCAAAAATAGACAGGGAGCTTCATTTTCCACCTTGCTGGCACCTTCAAACTTGGAACAACATCTTGAAATGGATCTTATTAATTATATAATCTTCACTTGTAAACCATACCCATCCTCTTTGGAATGACAACACTTGGATCTGTGCAAAAAGATGTCATTCTTCCCTTGTTTTCTCTTTCGGTGGCTAAAGAGCCAAAATTCGAACCTGTAAGCTACGAAAGCTCTGCTTTCGGTGACTTATAATAACTATGAAATATTTCCTAAGCCACTGAAAACTCTATTTTCAATTTGACTTTCGAATTTGCAAAAATGCATTTCCTTCCATCTTTTTGATCTTCAATTTTGCTCCTTTGGGGCTTTTGTAGCATGAGAAGGGTATTCATTGTCGAAAACCATACATTCATCTGAAAGAGCTTTCAACTACAATCAAAATGTTTGAATATTCTCCACCTTGACTTCCATTAGAAGTCACATTGGCTTCACATCTTCTATCTCAAGTGTAGCTAGATAATCTGCATGAACCGGAAAGGTGAAGGACCAGGAACATAGCCGATACAAAACTTCGTTGTCAGGTTTAATATATATGAGTTCCTTGTCAGCATTTTGATCATCTCCATTTTGTAAACTACCCTTCTTCCTCTTTTTATTTTCTGTCTTTTCCACCTTGCATTCTTTCGGTATTGTTTGATATACTTTAGTGAGAAGTAGGTAATGTTTGAATTGAAAGGAATCTCATAGTTCTTATGTCAGCTCAACTTCTACAACCCATGACGATTCATCAAAAATGCCATCATACAGTGATTGTATAAGCTCAAAGGGAAGATTAACCACATGTTCACAAACCAAAAGACCCACATCATGAGGATGATTTTCCCAAAGTGTATTAAGCTGAACAGGCTTGGCCTTTTCAAAACTTTTATCGAGGAGAAAATTTCAAAGTTCCATAATGCAGCACTAATCCTTATATCTTTCCAAGTTAATAGCTGTGATTTGAAAAATGTAGCTAGCTAAAATGGTAAAAGAGGAAACTCAGAAGGCAAGAACCCTTTGAACTCTTGTTTGCACAATGTATTGCTTCGATCAATGTTTTTTATCCTTATCATTTGTGTATTTGCAGGTGTTTGTGGCTCTGCACTCCTCCTCATGGACATATATCTTCATTTTTGTCAAACATTCCAACAACAAATGCTACGTTTCTCCATTGGACATCTGGACAATCTTTGGTGCTTATATCATTGAGCACTTGGCAGCCTGTAGGATTTTGACACCTGCGTTTCTAAGACTTGATGTATCGACCTGAGGATTGAATTGCAGCTTGAATCATGGGCTCAGCTTAATGTGTTGCATGGCATTTGGAAAGCCATAAGACCAGAGAGGATAGAATATAGGTTTGTTATGAAAATGGCCATAACTCAGAATTTCGATTATGATATGGCTTGGTTTTGGAAACACTTCGAGCACCCACTATTTTGCAACAATATATATATTATTGTTTGACAGTATAAAAGCCAATTAAACTAAGTTTCTAGGAAATATAACCATTATGTGTTTGTGTAATGCAGGTAAAGAGAAAGAGACCAAAGAATTTATGGGAAAGAGAGATCAATGGGAGCTGCATGAAGAATTTGGAGATTAAAACACTCACCAAAATACTAAGGAAGATGACAAATTGAGTACGAACGAATGAATATCCTCAAACTCTACAAAACCATTTGAGGAGATAACACACTCCTTGGAACTGGGAGAACCCTTTTTCTACCTACCTTGCCTTAAATTTGTAGGTGCTTCCATCAGCAGCAACCTTTGTCTGAAACACCCACTTGCATTGAACTAATTTCCTCCTCGGAGGAAGAGAAACTAGCTCCCAAGTAGCATTCTTTTGAAGAGAATTCATCTCTTCATCCATGGCATCTTGCCATCTCAGATATTTTCGAGCATGGTAGTAAGACTTAGGATATGAATTTATCATTAAATAACAAGTTTTGGATAGAAAAGAGTCATGAAAAGAGAGCGCAATACCTTCTCTTTGGAAAGCGAACCTAGTTCTTCTTGGATCATCAGGATTTCCAATGTTGTCATCGGCAAAAGAAAGTGTCTATCTGGCCCAAGTTGGGAGATGTGTTTGAACTTCAGGTTCTGAACCTGAACTTGATGCTGGTTGGTCACTGATATTAGATATTAGAGGTTCCAAATCAGGGTCATCACCCCCAATTTCATCATCCATATATTCAGTAGAATGGGAAGGAAATTCAACAGTTTTCTCCTTCACTAGTTCTACCTCTTGAAGAGGCTCATCGAACCAGACACTTCTTTCAATGATGATTTGTTTTGTTATGATATCCAGCAACTTGAAACCTTTAGATTCATAAGGATATCCAATAAACAAACATTCAACACTTTGCAGTTGAAAATGTTTTCTCTTATCATGCAGAATTCGGGCCCATGCAGTGGACCCAAACACCCTGAGATTTGACGCATCTGTCTTGTGTCCAAAGTAGGATTTGAAAGGGGTCTTCCCTTTCATGGATGAGTGAGGCACTCTATTATGAATGTATACATCAGAATTCTTGGCCTCATCCCATAAATTTGCATCCAACTTCTTAACTTCCAACATGCAAGTGGTCATCTCCTTGAGAGACCGATTCTTTCTCTTCGCTACACTGTTCTGCTGGGGAGTGTAGGGAACTGAATGTTGGATCTGAATACCACTTTCGGAACATATATGCAGCAAATAATTACTGATATATTCCCTACCATTATTATATCTCAAATTTTTGATCTTTTTCCCAGATGCATTCTCAATCAGTGCTTTTAATTCAAAATGATTTTTTCTAAGACTTCTGACTTTTTCTTGATGAAGAAGGCCCATGTATATCTAGAAAAATCATCTATAAAAGTGAGAACATATCAAGATCCATTTAAGGATGTAGTGGGAACTGGTACGCTGATATCAGAATGAATCAGACCCAAAATTTCTGATGCTCGGCTTGTCTTCCCTCGATCAAACTTATGCTCAGGATGCTTGCCCAAAATACAACCTTTGCAAATTATGGTGGTAGCTTTGATGACCGGGAGGCCTTCAACCATGGAATTTTTCTGTAATTTATGCAATTAATTGAAGTTTAGGTGGCCAAAACTCTCATGCCAGAGCCTACTAACCTCATTTCCATGAGTCAACAGAGCTGTGGGCTTTGCATCCTCCATAAAATGGGAAAAATCATAGGCTTTTGCATGATGATTTGCATAGCCTTTTGCCACAAGTTTCCCTGATGCAAGTTTTGTAATTTATTCATATTTTGGGCTAAAGGATACTCTCTTGGGTGATCCAGTATGGGTCATTTGATAGACACTCAGGAGGTTTGATGCAAGAGATGGTACATACAGAACATTGGAAAAATAACCGTGCTCAAGATTTACTGTACCTTGTCCTTTTGAGATGATGATAGAGTCATCTCCATGTGGATGGGAATTATCTTGCTGGTGTCAAGAGAAGAGAAAGAGTCATTTCTGGCCATCATGTGGTTCAAAGCTCTAGAATCTATGAGTAGAGCCTTGGACTTCAAAGTGCTTGCCATGAGGGCATGATCTCTTTCATGTTGGTATTCCCGATCTTGATTTTCTTTCCTCTGAAAAATTTTCGGAATATTTATGTTATTTTTCTCAAGGAGAGAAGTAGCTTCATCAAAATTATTTTTCATGCAGGCATGTTCAGGGTGGAATCCCTTCCCATAGTATGAACAGTTGACTTTTTCCTTACCATGGTGGCCTTTGTTTTTGTTCTTCTTCAAACTAGAAGGCTCTTCTTGCTGCTGGTTTTGAACTTTTGGCTTAGGAGCTTTGAATTTGGTTTTGAGGTTCTTCTGTTGCTTTCCTTTCCCCTTCAGATCCTTGGGTCCCGAAGCAACGAGTGCTTGATCATGGGAGGATCTAATGATCCCCATCTAGACAAGCTTATCATGATCGCTTGTTAGGGACTCAAATGAAGGCATTGAGTGAATGCTTCTTCCATCCGCGGCTTGTGAGATTCCCCGCACGGAATTTAGAAACAAAAATCGAATAGTCAGCTCTAATTTTTGAGAGAATGGCGAGGATGAGATGATCATCCTCCTTCTTTACCTCACATTTCTTCAGTAGAAGGACTATATGCTTGAATTTTGTGAAAAAATCATTAAGGGTCTCAAAATTGCCAGGTGGAAGAGATATCAACTTGTTTCCAAGCTAATAAACCCTCAAGTCATCCTATTTTCCATACAGGGAGGCAATTTGATCCCGAATCGCTTTCGAAGTCTTCAATCCCGAGAGGTGGAATAGAGGATCCTTGGAGATAGAGAGACATAAGAAATCGAATGCTTCATATTTATTATTAAAAAATATAGCCTTGTCTATAACATGAGTAGGCTCTTTTTCTGTGTCCATAGTGACCTAGTAGAGTGCTCTAGCACGTGGATGGATCTCCATGTCTCCTTTCCATTGATGGAAATTGAACGGAGTCAAAATATCTATGGAATAATTCATATCTAATTGTTGTAGCGAATTCAGTGAGTCTGTAAAACTTGCAAATCAAAGCAATAAAGTCACCGTAAGGTTGAACAACCTGCACATTTCAGGTTTTCATCACACCCAGCATAATTGATCAAGCAAGCTTGATCAACAATTCCTTAACTTGGGGTATTAAGTGGTAAATCTTTTGCTTCTGGTGCAGTGCTAGAATTTGAGCTTTTGCTAAATTTTTCATGCAAGATCTATCAAAAACCATGTTTTTGAGGAGAATGAGCTTCATCCCATCGTGAGCTCTAATATCATATTAATCTATCATAGTTGTCTAGGGAATAAAACACAGTCTCATAAGAGATTTCAAACAATTAAGCATGAAAATGGAATAATGGTAATGTAATAGAATGTTGCAGCTATGTATAATAAATAAAATAATGATAGTACAATACAATGGTCATGCAAGGTGCATGAGTGCCAAGACAATTCAAATTCCCAAGGAGGTCATTCGAATTGAATGAATGGGTGTAGCTTAACTTAATGTCATCCACAATCGACACACTTAGTTAACCATTGAACTGACCAATAACTGACTCTCACACTAAGTCCTATCTGAATCGGAGTGCAATAGATGACTAAGTCTAATTGAAAGTGACTCATCACATGTAACTGCATGTCCAACTGAAGGAGGTAGCGCATCCATAAATCCAAGTAGCTCTGATGGAGTTAATTGAAGTGACACATGTCATCAGAAGTGATTGTAGGTGCCAGTGTTAGCTCCAGTTCATAAATAATGACAAAAAATAATCAAATAATTAATGGAGGTGCCTTCACAACTTAGCTTAACTGATTGTAACAATCAGTTAGCAATTAGGTGCATTTATGACACTCAGATCACCCCAGAAATGCTCCCTGTTTGAAGGAGGAAGCCCAGTTAGCCTCCCCGATTGAAGGAGAAGGCTTAGTTGGCCTCCTTGACTGAAGGAGGGCATGGATGTGCTCATGTTGATGGAATAATGTGCGCATTTGATGCCAAGTAAGTCAATTAAACTTAGGATAGTGGGTAAATAGGCCAAAATTGACCAAACAAGTGTGCATGTTGGGTAAATGAATCCAACAAGCATTTCATAACAGAATGGCCACAATGCATAAGTTTGATGGAAGTCAGATTCGGTGAAGGTCACCACCGTGAGCCACAAATACACAATATTGTTGAGCTTGGTACAACACATAAATAAGTGTTGCACTATATTTGCAGAATACCCACGCTAGGAATGGGTCCATCATTTCATTCATACATTGGAAATGAAACCTAAAACGTGGTATGCATCTATGGAGTTGCAACAAGGAACCCAAGATTGGGAAGAAATCACCAAGCAATTTTGGCAGACATTTGAATTTGTTGATGAGAAACGTACAGTTGATGTTGTGCTTCAAATGATAAATGAGAAGATATTTGCTGAAATTCCTGTCGAAGAGGCCAATGCTCACCAGTGCAGTGCAACCATTCAACAATAGATGGCTTTCTACAATCTAGCTAGAGACCCAGATGATGATCCGACTAACATAAACATAACATAATCAAAGGGCACGCAAGCAGTGGAATAAAGTGTAATTTCAAGTGACCAATTCCTTAAGTCGTTGAAAATCAAAAAAGTAAACATTAGGTTTCTAGAGAACCCAAAGTTAGACAATATAGGAGATTATTGGGACAAAGAGACAGCCACGAAAATTACAGACTTGCTGCATGAATATCAGGATCTGTTCCCTACCAATTTCTCATATATGAAGGGAATAGTCGGTGACCTAGGGAAGATGAAAATACCCCTACGACCAGATGCTAAACCCAGTAAACATTGCCTGTATAGACTGAATCCAAGATATAAAGAGAAGTTAAAAGTAGAATTGGATTGCATGCTTGACACAGGAATCATTGAACTTGTTGAGGAATCAGAGTGGATCAGACCTATAGTGATCCAGGATAAGAAAACAACAGGAGAAGTGTGGATCTATGTTAACCTAAGGAAGCTGAACAATGCATGCTTGCATGATCCATTCCCAACACCAATTATAGATGAAGTACTTGAAAGTGTCGGAGGGAAAGAGATGTATTCATTCACCGATGGCTTCTCTGGTTATCATCAAGTCAGAATCGTGAAGGATGATCGCCGCAAAATGAAATTCATTACAGGATGGGGATGCTACCAGTATACGGTAATGCCCTTTCGACTCAAGAATGTACCTACTATTGTTTCTAGAATAGTAGTCTCTGCTTTTAAATATTTCATTCATAAATTTCTTGAAGTCTAGTTTGATGATTGTACTATGTTTGGTATAGTAAGAGACAATATTGAGAGTATATGGATGATTGCTAGGCCCCTATCACTAGTATCAAATCATGCTTAATTCCAAGAAATGCATGTTTTGCACATCATTTGGTTTGCTATTGGGTCACATCATGTGTCGCGATGGTATTTTGGTCGACCCAGCAAAAGTTGTAAGTATCCTTGAATTACCACCACCTACATTAGTCATGCAACTCAGATCAGTGTTAGTACATACATGATACTATAGGAAGCTCATCAGAGGATATGTAGAGATTACTACACCTATGGAGAAAACGCTGAAGAAAGATGAAAAGTTTAGTGGATACCCGCTTGCCAAGAAATCTTGGACAAATTAAAGAACAAGATGGGAACTACACCAATACTTGTGTTCCTCAACTGGAAGAAGGAATTTTGATGGCCACTGCACCAATACTTGTGTTCCCTGATTGGAAGAAGAAATTCCATGTTCATTTCGACGTGTCCTCTATCGTGCTCAGCATAGTATTGACACAACTAGGAGAGGGTGCACTCGACCAACCTATTGCTTTTGATAACAGAAAACTGTCAACAACATAAAATAACTACACTACGACAGAAAGAGAAGGCCTTGCTATGGTCTATGCGCTTCAAAAGTTTCGAAACTACTTGTTGGGTGAACATTTCCATATGTACACTGATCATTTAGTGCTGAAATACCTAGTCAACAAGCCATTCTTGGGGGGAATATATGTAGATGGCTTATCCTGTTTCAAGAATTTTATTTTGAGGTAATTGTTAAACCTAGTCGAGTGAATGTTGGGCCAGACCACCTGTCGAGGATAGAGAGTGGTGAAGAGCCAACTAGTCAAGAAGATAATTTTCCCAACGTGCAACTGTTTATGGTCACTATGATGGAAGATCGGAACAAGGAATTTAACGCAATCATCTACTTTTTGAGTACAAGCTATGTGCCTCTAGGATTCTCAACTAATCAGAAGAAACATTTCATAGTCAGAGCTGCGGACTTCACATTTATTAGAATTTCATCATTAAGCTAGCATTATATTAGGATCTTTAACTGAGAGAATAACAAGCAAAACAATCAAACACAAGAGACAATGAACACAGTGTTTATCCTTGGGGAAACCATAAATGGTGAAAACCCCGCAACTTCCTCAGAGATAGAATCAACACCAAAAGTAGAACCCGAAACAGTAAGTGATCTCTCGACAGCATTAACCTTCTTTCTATCTAGCCCCAGTGTCTTCTCCTTCCTCAACTATGCGCTACACTTGAGTGTGTATGAGTTGCGTGATAAATAGAGATTCCAGCTCTCTATTTATACTAATCCCGACATGACTAAAACCCTACTAGGGCCGACCTCACTAGGAGAGTCTAATAACCCTAGTGCCCTAGAACTGCGAGGACTTTAACCCTTAGACAATAGGAGGGTTACCCACAATGACTTGACATGACTTGTTTACATTATAGACTTTCCCGATAGGAACATCGGGGCATGACATAACTCAAGTACATCCTAGAATAAACATCAGGTTACAATATATAAGAAATACAAGTGAAATACATTCCAAAGTTACATATACATCAACACTCGCTCTTAACTAGGAAGGTATTCTTTCGACACAATTTTCAGCACAAGTCTTCTTCTCTGTATTCTCTGGATCATCATTGAGTCCTCGTCATCTTCAAGTATTCTTCATGTTCAAGTCATCTTCATATTCAAGTCATCTTCATCTTCAAGTCATCGGATCTGGATCATCACTGGACATCATCACTGGATCTGGATCATCACTACTAGATCATCATCACTGGATCTGGATCATCACTGGGTCATCATCACGGGTGCTATCTCTTGATTCTTCTCATCATAGGAACCTATACAGAGCTAGTCCTTTTTCATATTGGATGTATAATCATAGAGCTAGTCCTTTTTCATACTAGATGAGGCATCACATAGCTTGTCCTTTTTCATACTAGATGAGGCATCACAGAGCTGGTCCTTTTTCGTACCAGATGTGGCAGCTACTCAGAGCTAGTCCTTTTTCATACTAGATGAGTCTTCACAGAGCTGGTCCTTTTTCATACCAGATGAGCCATCACAGAGCTGGTCTTTTTTCAAACTAGATGAGGCATCACAGAGCTGGTCCTTTTTCATACCAGATGTGGCAGCTACTTAGAGCTAGTCTTTTTTCATACTAGATGAGTCTTCACAGAGCTGGTCCTTTTTCATACCAGATGAGGCATCACAGAGCTGGTCCTTTTTCATACCAGATGAGGCATCACAGAGCTGGTCCTTTTTCATACCAGTTGAGGGATCACAGAGCTGGTCCTTTTTCATACCAGATGTGAAAGCTACTCAGAGCTAGTCCTTTTTCATACTAGATGAGTCTTCACAGAGCTGGTCCTTTTTCATACCAGAAGTGGTAGCTACACAGAGCTAGTCCTTTTTCATACTAGATGAGTCTTCACAGAGCTATCCCTTTTTCATGTTGGATGTGGGACCTACACAGAGCTAGTCCTTTTTCATACTAGATGAGTCTTCACAGAGCCAACCCTTTTTCATGCTAGATGTGGGACCTACACAGAGCTAGTCCTTTTTCATACTAGATGTGTCTTCACAGAGCCAACCATTTTTCATGCTGGATGTGAGACCTACATAGAGCTAATCATTTTTCATACTAGATGTGTCTTCATAGAGCCAGCCCTTTTTCATGCTGGATGTGGGATCATCACATACACTTGACAATGGAAGGAACCAATCCTCTCACCATGTCACAGCTCTTACATCTGACCATGGAAGGAACCAATCCTCTCACCATGTCAAAATGTCTTAGCACGGACACATCACTTCCTCTTGGGAGGAATCTCAATCTAGAGAACACCAAGCTTCTCCCTGAAGTACTCAAACTTCACCCTAGCCAATGGCTTAGTCAACACATCAGCTATATGTTTGTCCGTCTCAAAATACTGGAGTTTCACTACTCCTCTCTGCACCATATCCTTGATATAGTGATACTTGATCTCGATATGCTTTGAATTGTCATGGAATACTGGATTCTATGACAACTTTACACAACTCTGGTTGTCACAGTATATACAAGTAGCATTTAACTGCAGATCAAATAAATCGGATAGTATCTTCCTTAGCCATACTACCTCACAACTAGCTAAACAGGCTGCGACATACTCTTGTTCAACTGTACTCAGTGCCACATAGGATTGCTTCCTGCTAAACCACGAGATCACTCCTGATCCCATACTGAAGCAACACCCTAAAGTGCTCTTCCTATCGATGGCACTGCCTACCCAATCTAAATCAACATAACCCTCTAGGTTAATCCTTTGATCAGTCTTATAATTGAGCCCATAATCGACCGTACCTTTTAGGTACCTCAGAATATGCTTTGCAGCAGTCAAGTGAACATATCTAAGATCTGTCAAGTATTGGCTCAAGGTGTTCACAGCAAAGCAAATATCTGGTCTCGTGTTCGTCAGGTACATCAAGGACCTAATCATCTGACGATACATCATGGCATCAACTGTCTCTAATGAAGCATCACTCAATAGCTTTAGGTTTGATTCCATAGGTGTGGTTAATGCCTTGTAGTCCATCATCCCAAATCTCTTCAGGATCTCTACTGCATACTTCCCTTGTCCAAGGAAGATTCCATCTGTAGTCTCCCACACCTCCATACCTAGAAAATAAGGCATCATACCCAAGTCCTTCATTTCGAACTCAACATCAAGCATTCGCTTCATATCAGTAATCAACCCATCCATACCTGTCACAAATAGATCATCTACATATAGTAGAAGCATCACTGGGTTTCCATCTTCAACCTTGTAGTAAAGGTTGGAATCTGCTTTACTCTTGGTAAAGCCCAAACTGGATAGAAAGCTATCAATTCTGCCGTACCATGTCCTGGGTGCCTGTTTCAAACCGTACAGGTCTTTCTTCAATCTACACACATGAGACTCCCTGTCATGAGTCTCAAAACTGAGTGGCTGCTCCACATACACTTCCTCTTCTACTACACCATTCAAGAAAGCAGTCTTGACATCCATTTGGTGTATCTTCCATTTCATAACTGCAGCCATAGCAAGTACCGATCTAATGGAAGTGTATCTGGCTACAGGTGAAAAGGTTTCTTCATAATCTATTCCTTCTTTCTGTGAGAAACCACGAGCAACAAATCTTGCTTTATATTTCTCTATGCTACCATCTGCAACATGCTTGATCTTGTAGATCCATTTGGAAGTTACAACTGACTTCCCTTCTGGTCTTGGGAAAACATCCCAAACATCATTCTTCATGATCGATTGATACTCTTCGATCATCGCATCCTTCCATTCTTTCCATTCTACCACTTCTTCATATTTGGAAGGTTCTTTATCAATAAAATCACATAGTAAAGCTACATAAATGGAACAGGATCTGGTCCTCTTACTTTCTCTAAGATTCTCTTCTGGAACCCCATATCTTTCCGCACCTTGGATAATATCTCATACCCAAGCAGGTTTCCTCTTGTGATGATTCTTCTCCTGTGGTGGATCTATAGGTATTTGTGGTTCTTCAAACTCTCGATCTTCTTCTTGAGTTTCCTCGTTCATGATTGTATCATGAATTCTGGGAGCTTCTGCTTCTTCAGGTTCTTCACCATGTTTCTTTCTGGATTTGATGTATGCTGAATCTTCGTTAAATGTTACATCCCTGCTAATATCAATCTTCTTGAACCCTGGGAAGTATATTCTGTAAGCCTTCTAGCTTTCAGAGTATCCCACAAATATACCCTTCTTTCTTGAAGGATCTAATTTTGTTCTCTTCTCTTTTGGAATGTGTATGTACACATAACTGTCGAATATTCTGAGATGGCTGACTTCTGGTATGTTGCTGGAGAATACTTCTTCAAGAGTCTTATTCTTGAGTACTCTGTGTGGAGTACGGTTCTGTACATACACTGTTGTTCTGACTACTTCTGCCCAAATATGCATAGGAATATCTTGAACATGAAGCATAGCTCTTGCAGCTTCCATGATGGTCCTATTTTTCCTTTCTGCAATTTCATTCTGTTGTGGATTGTAAGGGGTGGAAAACTCCCTCTTAATCCCTAAGTCTTTACATAGTTCTTTGAACTCATTTGAAGTGAATTCTCTGCCATTGTCTGATTGAAAAGTCTTGATCTTCTTTTCAGTGTGGTTCTTGATAAAGGATTTGAATTCCTTGAACTTGCTGAACACTTGATGTTTATTCTTCATGAAGTAAATCCATGTATTCCTAGAAAAGTCATCAATAAAAGAAACATAGTACACATACCCGCTTAGTGAGCTTGATGACATTGGTTCGCATACATCAGAGTGGATGATTTCCAAGATTCCTTTTGCTTTGCTCTCGCTACTTGGAAATGTATTCTTTTTGTTCTTTCCTTTCGTACATCCTTTGCAGAACCCTCATGTTTTGCTTGTATTTCTGGAAGACCTTCAACAACTTTGCTTGCAAGTGGTAGTGCTCTGTAATGCACATGTGCAAGCCTTCTATGCCAAAGTTCATTTGGTTCTACTATGTCATGAACCAAATCTTGATCTGGTTGGCCCTTCAACTTGTATAGACCTCCTTCTTGTTCTCCAATCACTATTGCATCGTCAAAAGTCTTTCCCTTTGGCCACATAATAACTTGGCCATCTACGAAAGCAACCCTCATTCCTTTTGCATCCAATGCAGATATGGAGAGGAGGTTCTTCTTTAGTCCTGGAACAAATAATACATTCTTCATCTTTTAAGACTTTCCAGAATCTAGTTTATAGGAGGATTCACCACTACCTTTTATTGGATATTGGTATTCATCCCCAAGTTTCACCTTGTGAGGTGACTCATGTTCATATAGCTTCACAAATGATTCTTTGAATCCTGTCATGTGCTTGGAAGCACCACTATCTATGAGCCAATCATTGCTTCCATGTGAAATAGTTCCCATGAGAGCGGAGATCAATACATATTCTTCCTCACTTGAAGAATCATCACTTTCTTGTCTGATTCTCTTTGTAGAAAGTTCATCATCCTCTGCAGCATGAGCATGATGTCTTCTCTTGTTTCCCTTCTTCTTTAGGTTTCTTCTGTTAAGGCAGAATTTGGATATGTGGCCTTTCTCATCACATGTGTAACATCTAATAGTAGTCAGATATTTTCTAGAGTGTGAGATCTTACCTTTGGAGTGATGATGGCTCCTTCTAGTTTTCTTGGAGTGAACTGTGAGAGCTTGATCTTCACTTCCCATCTTCTCTTCTTGAGCTACTATCCGAGCTTCTTCTTGAGAGCATTCTTCTCACAGTCTGCTGAACTTGACTAACTTCTTTCTGGCATAGATCCCTTGAATGAAAGAGTCCCATGATCTAGGGAGACCATTCAAGGTGGTCATCACAATCTCTGCATTTTCCACTTCTTCATCTACTTCTTCTAGCTGCTCCTTGATTTGAGAAACCCTTGTAAAGTAAGACTTAATAGTCTCATCATTTTGGATCTTCACATTCTTCAATTGGTTTCTCAGAGTCATCTTCCTGTTTATGTTCTTCCCTTCAAACAATTTGGTTAGGGCATCAAACATAGCTTTAGGTGTCTTAAGGGAGGACACCTGTGGTATGGGGTGATCCTTGATAGAATCAACAATGATTCTCTTTGCCATAACCAATTTATTCTTATGCAAAGCCTTAGCCTCATCTCCCTCTGGAAATGGAACCTCCTCATTGATATAGGAGTCCAACTCATTTTCTTCCAGGACCAGGGAGATCCTATACTTCCAGGCTCGAAAGTTATCAGCTCCCTCAATATTTTCATCAAGCTTGGTATGATGAGACATCTTAAACTGAGAACCTCAAATGGAAATACAAAATATTTATATCTTACGAGGTCAAGATGTCGGATCTAAATTTGGAGCTGAAATCCTGCAATGTTGGTTCAGTAGCAAATTAGGGTCTTTCTTTTTTAGATTTCTATCCAACCAAATGCTTTGAATTTGATCCCTAACTTCGATTTTTGGGAGGAGATTAATCCAGGTTTGGGCTCACTGAAAAATTTCTCTTCTGTGAAAAGCCCTAATTTCTGGCAGCAGTGTCGGGTCCAAAACTGAAAAACCTTGGAATTGGATTCTGCTTCGACTAAAATATGCGACCTAAGGAGGAGAGTTATTCCACCTTACGTTTGCTGAAAATATGTGGAGGAAGGTCCACAAGCTAGGAATCCCTAGTTCTCGCAGCTGCACAATGTCTTCTTCTCAGGTTAGCTCTGATACCATGTTAGAATTTCATCATTAAGATAGCATTATATTAGGATCTTTAACTAAGAGAATAATAAGCACAAAAATCAAACACAAGAGACAATGAACAGAGTGTTTATCCTCAGGGAAACCATAAATGGTGAAAACCCCGCAACTTCCTTAGAGATAGAATCGACACCAAAAGTAGAACCCAAAATAGTAAGTGATCTCTCGATAGCAGTAACCTTCCTTCTATCTAGCCCCAGTTTCTTCTCCTTCCTCAAATATGCACTACAATTGAGTGTGTATGAGTTGTGTGATAAATAGAGAGTCCAACTCTCTATTTATACTAATCTCAACATGACTAAAACCCTACTAGGGTAGACCTCACTAGGAGAGTCTAATAACCCTAGTGCCCCGAAACTGTGGGGACTTTAACCCTTAGACAATAGGAGGGTTACCCACAATGACTTGACATGACTTGTTTACATTATAGACTTTCTCGATAGGAACATCGGGGCATGACATAACTCAAGTACATCCCGGAATAAACATCAAGTTACAATGTATAAGAAATACAAGTGAAATACCTTCCGAAGTTACATATACATCAACAACATTGATTGTTGGACACCTCTATAAGTTGGGCACAAATGAAATACTGCACCACTGTGTTTTTTATTCTGAGTGACCTTGGGTTATGAGTGAAGCACATGCTAGTGTCACAGGTGGACACTACGTAGGAAAACAAATTGTGCACAAGATATTGCAGGCAGGATTATGGTGGCCAACCATACACATGGATACTAAAATCTTCTGCAGATGCTGCGATATCTGCCAGAGAACAAGAAAGCCATCGCATCACGATGAGATGTTGCTTGCACCACAGATAACATTGCAGGCATTCAAAAAATGGGCTGTTGATTTTATGGGTTCAATCAGTTCCCCAAGAAAAAAGACTAGCACACTCTACATTATCATTGCGATCGACTATTTAACCAGATGGGCTGAAGCTGCGCCTATTAAAGATTGCACCATTGTGACTGCGGCGAAGTTCTTATTTGAAAACATAGTCACCAGATTTGGTTGTTCAAAAATTCTACTCAGTGACCAAGGTACATATTTTGTTAAAAAAATGATTGCTGAGCTTACTACAGAGTTTCAGATCCATCATAAGAAGACAACGCCCTATCATCCTTAGGTGAATAGAATGGTCAAATCTTTTAACAAGATTCTATAGAATGCATTGACCAAGGTATGCAATGTGCGCTGAGATGTCTAGGATTAAAAAGTATCAGCTGTGCTTTGGGCATATCAAACAACTTGAAAATGACTGACAAGGCACACCCCATTCAGAATGGTATATGGACAGGAAGGTGTTGTGCTAATGGAGTATATTGTGCCAAGCCTATGGATGTCTGTGCTAACGGGGATGACCAATGGAGATGCTATCGAATAGATATTGTCACAGCTTGTTCATATGGAAGAAGTATGCTTCATCATAAGATTTCATCAGACTGTTGAGAAGAAAAGACAGAAAGCATGGCATGATCGCCATATCCGGGTTAAACCATTCAAAGTCAGAGGACTTGTGTTGCTATATGACAACAAATTTTTCAAACACCCAGGAAAGATAAAGACACATTGGCTAGGGCCATATGTGATCGTGCACATCATTGATGCAGGAATAGTAAAACTGCACAGAGTAGATGGAATTTATGTCACAGGTATGGTGAATGACAATCACCTGAAACCATACTATGATGGTCATAATATCCCTGGATAAAATCGCACTGCGCAGGAAAAAAAAGAAAAAAGGTGGAAACTATTTTGTCGCACTTCTGCAGTGGAACCAGCTAAAAGCGTAGCAAAATCGCAAAGCACAAGAAAAGGTGGAAAGTGCAAGAAAAAGCAGAAACGATACGATGGCCAACATTAAAGTGCAAATATCCATCAAATATTGAGGCAGTTATGATAGCTAAGAACCATTAATTTGATGAGATAGGAGGAGAATGCCGATGTGCTTTTTGGTCCCATTAGCTATCCGAGCCATAAATTCCATAAATGTACTGACAGGTACAACGTAGCACTCGAGTTTCAAAGTTAATGAAGGGATGCGTTGGCCGAGAAGCCCATGTGACCGATTATACCTCTTCCTTGCATCGTATAATGGCTGTAGGACGCATAGGTGAGTATAAATACAAGTCTTTTCCATTAAACATTACTTTATGCACACACAGAGAGCACAAGAAAACCAGAGCTGAGAATTTACAGAGCCGAAGCCTGTCATAGAGTGAGCCAAGACCCATGGTAATAGAGATCTCCAGTGCAAGTGAGCTATCCGACGTGAATTTCAATCCGGGATTTCCAATTGAAGAAGAAATTGCATCACCCAAAGTAAAACAACCACAATGAGAACTAAAACTCGACCCGATGGCACGAACAAGAAATAAGCCTGCTCCTACAGCTGCTCCAACCCTTGTTCCACCCCTTGGTTTGTGCCCTGTCCTGAACCCTGTTCAGAACCCACCAACTACACCTACATAACCTATTAGAGAGGCGAGACAGGATGGGGAGAGAGTGACTGAAGAGTCTTCCCAGCCAGGAATGACAAGGAAATTTAAGGCTAAGGCCGTTGTGGACAACCCTGGGAAATAACCAATGGAGGAGGACATGATGGAGGAAGAGCTGATTGAGGAGGACTACCCACCTCACAGATACCTAAACAATTTTTGGAGGAAGAATACAACTTCCCGCACTATGTCTGACCGAGGAGAGCCAAGGTAGAGCCAATGATGCTTCCCATGAAGTGCACACAATTTTGGTAGCACCCCGGATCCTTGAGCATGTACCCCTTCTAATGGACATAATGGAAAAGCTCGCCTAGTTGGGATTTGAGGATTATAACACTCGCTTTCAGCTGGGTTTGGAAAGAAAGAACTGGATGGTCATGATTCATACCGGGCTGAATGGGGCCCAAGGTTCTCAAGACAATGAAGTGGGCTACTGGCACCAACCAGGAGAGATTAATGAACTTGTCGTTCATGCCCCATTTTGGCCATATCTTGTAGGCCAATACATATGTGAAACAACTCATGGCCTGTTTCCACATAGGGTTGTTATGGCTTGATCAACCATACTCGGTCTACGTCGATCTTATTTCGTCGATCACAGGACTCTCAAAGAAAGGAAACGATTCCGCGGCGTATTTGCGCCAGGGTAGGGATACCACCAAGATGAAGCAGACGTATAATCTATAGTGCGCGGACATGGGATTATCGATTCCCCTTATCGAATATGCTGTCATGAAGTTCACTACAAGGATCCTATCATGCAAGTTGTTGCACAAGATGAGGCCGAATGAATGCACCGCTGCAGTGGTAGAGCTAGTCGAGCAATGCACACAAGGTGTGACTTTCAACTGGTCGCAGTTCTTACTGAATGAACTGATAGATGAAGTAGTGTAGGTGTAGGGGTATCCCAAATACAAATTTCACTACTCCTGGCTGCGCATCCTAATCTCATTCACCTTGTGGTCCAGCCCACCAAACTACGAGCCAATGGATGTCTCACTACCTTTCCTAGGCGCAAAGTACCAGAACCTGTGGGAGGACAAGAAAAACAAGATCCGCTAGATAAATAATAACACCGAGTTCTTTCTGCATGCCGAGGCGTTGTGTGATGTTATCAGGTGATCCCACCAATTTAGGGATGCGACGGTGCATAGGTATGCGACCTTCATCGATTCCCAGGCGGGTGTGCATAACATGATTTTGAAGCTAAAGAATGACCCAACCAAGAAAGCACACCAGGAAGGGTTCATGGTCGATGATGATGATGTAGACACCATTGTCATGGAGTGGCCTGAAGAATGGCAGGGCCCATTGGCAGAGTCGTTTCCTGAAGGAGAAAACCAAGAAGACCCACTAGCTAACCAAGGCGAAAATGCTGGCACAGGCGGCGATGCTAGGAATGGCTAAGATAATGGAAACGGATACAATGGAGGCAACGGTCAAGACAATCAGTCGCAAGAAAGGAAAGATGATAACATCGGTGATGGTGGCTCCCATTGAAGCGATGAAGAACAAACACCTACTAATGAGGAGATCCACAATCGCTAGAAAGAACAACAACAACAACATGGGCCACTACATAAGAAGGGGAAAGCTAGCAAAACAACTAACACAGATACCTTGATAGAGGATGATATTCGTGCACTACTAGATGCTGTAGCCGAGGTGGCCAAGAAAATCCTGAAGGTTCTGAACACATAGCAGGAAGATGTCACTGGTCAAGTCATAGAGCACCTCAATAGGCTCATAGACACCATTAACAAGGTCAAAACCACTGTCGAGGCTGATACAATGGCGTGGATCCCAACGTCCCATTAGTTACACTAGAGCTAGTTCCACCAATCAAAGAACAAATCCATGGGCGCACAATGGAGATAGGAATGACGATGGGTCCATTTGATGATGTTGACAAATATTTTGACACATTGCAGATCAATTTCTCCAAGCTCTCATTGGGTCTATTCTATGAGCTACAAGAGGCATTAGCAACAGAAATACAACTTCGAGAGAATACTGTGGCATATTAGGCAACAAAACAACAAATGAAGGCCAAGCAGCGCAAGGCCCTCCTGAAAGAAAAAGAGAAAGAAATTGTGGCACGTGAGAACAACCATGTTGCACTAGATGAAGCCATTAAGGTTGCAGTCACAGACTTCTCACCAGAAGAAGGCTAGAAAGATGAAGATTCAGCTGCCAAGTTTACTCGACTGTCACAGATTTCAGTGGAGATGAACAAGCAGGTTGAAGAGCTTCACGCTAGACAGGTACCGAGCACAACTTCTGAGGTCCTCGAAGAGTGAAGCAGAGCAGCATCTGAATCTATTGGAAAGATAAGTGAAGGAGAAAAAATCTGTGATAAGGCAGTTGAATCCGTTTCCATGATATGGGAAGCGCTTCTAGAAGATGTGATTGGAGAAAATACTAGGGAAAATACGTGGCAAGCTAATGAGAAAATCACTGCAGCCAAGGCAGGAATGAAGAAGCTGTCATTTCAGGAAAAGGTTATGAAGATGGTAGAGATCAAACAATTGCAGCAGGAAGTCCAACCTCTCCTTGACCAAGAGCGAACTAGGGAATAAGAAGTGGAAACACACTGTCGAAAGCAGTGCAGATCATAGCACTTACTCAGCCTGTGCAACAAAAACTTTAGCACATGCTGAAATCGCTAGAGGAAAGACCATTGGAACATATCAGTTCTGACCGAGTGGAGAAGTTGGCTACATAGGCAGAGGAAGTAACAACGAAATTTGCTAGAGTGCAACATATGGTGAAGGAATTTTAGGATAAGGTTGGTCCTCCCACACAGCTTGGGTCGGAGCCCAAGATGGAGGCTTAATTTGCGAGCAGTCATACATTTCTTGCGGAGATATACATTTTTTCTTACTGGCTTGAGACGAGCCACATGTGAGTCTTGGGGGCCCATTGGGCCAGGAAAAGTGCACAAGGAAGAGTATGATGAACAAGCAAAGAAGGAAAAGTGCATGCATGACAAGGGAAAAGTAGGTCAAGAAGGAAGCGAAGAAACCAGTGCAAAATTATAAAACATGCGTGCGGCGGAGAAAGACATGATAAAGAAGGAAAGGAAGCTGTGACAGAGTTGGTGCAGTGAGGAAAAGCACATCCAAGGTCGGTAGAAGAGGCATGTAGAAGAGTTAAGGCTGGATAAGTGGAAGTCACGGAAGACTTCACAAGGACGAATAAACAGAAGATGGAAGGACATTTTTGCGGCTAGTCATGACTAGTACAAAAGGATGAAATACATTTCGGTGACTAGTTAAGACTGTGGTTAATGTCATGCAGTACTTTTGCAACTGGTAAGGGCTGACATTCAATGTAATTGCAGATATTTTGTAACCATTTGAGTCTATAATGACTAAGTAGTACTCAGTCGACCCTGCGTGGTCTTGGAAATGCTATAAATAGGAGGAACCCACTCTATATAAGGGTTCAGTTGGATTTTGTTAGATGAGATTAAATTAGATTCAATACTTGACTCAGAGAGGAGTTTGGTAGAAGTAGAAGGATGTTGAGTCACGGATCTTGTAGCTGTGTGCACAGACCGCTAGTAAAGTAGAAGATTCGATCCAGGCTGTGTGCAGATCAATAGGAGTAGATAGAGAATAAACCAGAGAGCATGAGAGAAAGAAGATTGAGTCAAAAATACATATCTTAAGAACAGTCTGCAAGTTGTAGGATGCAAGGTGCTACCTATATTTCTCATGCCATATGAAGGGCGCCTTGGTGGTTTTTCCCAGATGGGTTTCCACGTTAATCCCTATGTTAAATGGATGAATGTTGTCGAATGGTGAATGTTTGCTTATATTATGCTATTACAGTTACAATTGTTGTTGAATGTATGTCGCAGTATGAATGAATGATTGTTTAAAAGTATTGTTGGACTATTGTGTATGATTTCATGGTTAGGCTTCTATGTTAAGATATAAGTCGCGCACTACCTGTTGAGTATAAGGAATTGACTGCGTCGCATAGTTGTTCCAGTTGTTAAAGTTAAGGACAATGTCATGCTGCGTGGGTGACCTGTGGCACATAATTGTTCCGTTGTCGCAAAGTGAAGGAATGCATCCCATCATCTTTGTAGAGCACCTTGGATGTGCACCAAGGGACTATAATACCTCTCCCACTGCAGAAACATGGTTCTGGAAGTTACCCATTAAGATATCTTGGGTGAGATTGTGCCTTCCTCGCGGGAATTTCCAATTGAGCTTGCTCTGTCAGGCCGATGTCTTTTGGTTTCTTGTTGGTATTGTGTTGTTGATTGAACCGCAGGTCGAGACAAGAAGGAAAAATAAGCCAACAAGGATATAATGTTCCAAAAGACACTTCCACAGAAGTAGAAGAAAGGAATAAATTTTGGGAACATACAAAGGCCTTAAATACATTACAAGTTGGAATAAGTAAGAAGGTTCTTGCAAAAGTAATGACTTATAAAAGTGCAAAAGAGATCTAGGAAAAATTGGAAACCATATATGCAGGAGAATCCAAAGCAAATAGGGAAAGACTTCAATCTCTCAAAGTACAATATGAAAGTATTAAAATGAAGGATGAAGAAAATATTTTAGAGTACTTCAAAATAGTTGAGAATCTTGCTAATGCAATCAAAGGTTTGGGAGTAGAAGTACCATACTATGAGGTAGTTGAAAAGATATTAAGAACACTTCCTATGGCATATAATCCCAAAGTATCCACTCTCAAAGACCAAGAGAAACTAGAAGATATTACCATGGATGCATTGTATGGAATCCTCACAGCCTATGAATTAAGACTAGGTATTGATAATCTCCCAAAAGGAGAAGCAACTTTCAAGGTGATCAATAAAACAAAAAGTCATAAGCAAAAAAATCAAACTAACCATAATGAAGAATTTGATGAAGAAGAAGCCAATTTTATGAAAAAACTTCAGAAAGGATAAGGGAAGTACAAATGCAAGTTGCCCTTCAAATTTTTTAATTGTGGAAAAATTGGGCACTTTCAAGCCAACTGTCCTTACCCCAAGGAAGAATCTAAAGACGAAGATGACAAAAAAAACAATACAAGAAAAAGGGAAAATTCCACTATAAGAAAAATAACAAAGGAAAAAAGACTTTCTACTCAAAAGAAGAAGACGACAGTTCATCTAAGGTTAGTGACAGTGATGATGAAGTCCTTTTTCTAGGTATTGAAGAGTCTAATGAAATAGAAGAAATTGAGCATAAGGAAGAGTTTGAAGATGAAGCAGAGGTTAATATGGAAGAAGAACCATTCAGTGCTTTGGATGGATTAAGAAGATACAAAAACAAATATATACAACTGAAAAGTTTTGTAGTTGAACAATAAGAAGACTATGAACATAAGAAAAAGAGATGAAGAAAATCGTGAACAATTTGAAACACCAAATTCAATATGCAAATAAGATAGAATGAAGTCTGGAGAAATATCTTAAAGAAAGACAACTGCTCTAGAATGCTTCAATTGTCCTAACTATGGACATAAAGCAAGCAATTACATATTAATGGAAATGTCATAAATACCAAAGGATATTAGAGAGCAAAAGAAGCTGTGGAAAGAAAGAACATTAAAAGAGGAATGTCTTATTGCCTTGAGAACACAAGATAAAGGAGATCTCCAGTATGTTGACAATGGATGTTCAAATCATATGATAGGATATAAGGAGAAGTTTTTAAACTTAAAAAACCAAAAGGGTAGAGTTACATTTGGTGACAATGATTCGGGTAATATTATTGGGAAATGCTCCATGAATGTGGGAAAAGACAAAACCAAAAATGTGTTAGTTGTAGAAAATATGAATCCTAGTCTATTAAGTGTCAGCCAAACCTGTGATCAGGGGGACATTTGCATTTTTTATTCTCATAAATGTGAGATAAGAAGGAGGAACTTAGGAAAATTAGTTTGTGTTGCTTCTAGAACTCCCGAAAATGTATACATACTAAATATAAGACAATCTGAGAAATGTCATATGAATTTAGTGGATGAAATTTGGCTATGACATAGAAGGTTGGGGCACATTAACTTTGATAATCTAGTGAAACTTAGCATTCTTGAGGCATTAAGAAACTTACCAAAGATCAAAAAGCTATCAAATCCTATATGTAGACATTGTCAATTAGGGAAGCAAACTAGAATAAGGTTCAAACCAAAAGAGTACTCAACCTCAAAACCTTTAGAGATGGTTCACACTGACCTCTTTGGAACTACAAGGGCCAAAAGTTTGCAAGGAGAATTCTACTTTATGTTGTTCATTGATGATTTTACTAGAATGGCCTGGGTATATTTTTTCAAGGAAAAATTAGAAGCTTTTAACAAGTTCAAAACCTTTAAAATCCCTGTTGAAAATGAAAAAGAGGAAAAAATCAAATGTCTTAGATCAGAAAATGGTGGCGAGTTCACCTCTAAAGAGTTTGTTCTCTTCTGCGAAACCCATTGACTTAAGAGACAATTCTCTGCTGCCAAAACACCTAAACAAAATGGGATTGCTGAGAGGAGAAATAGAACAGTTTAGGAGGCTGCAAGGACTATGCTCAATGAAGAAAAATTGTCTGATGGATATTGGAGGGAAGCTGTAAACAAAAAAGTACACATATTAAATAGAGGTCACCTCAGGATTAATAGTAATAAGACTCATTGTGAGCCATGATTTGGGAGAACTCCCTCGGTAAAATACTTCAAGGTCTTTGGAAGTAAATGTTACATCGAAAGGCTTAATGAGAACCTCGAAAAATTTGATGTTAGATCTGATGAAGGTATCTTTCTTGGATATGCTTTTACCAAAGAGGCTTACAAATGCTACAATATTATATTACATAAGATTGTTGAGAGTGCAGATGTTAAGGTGGATTATTTAAAAAGAAAGAAATTCAAACATCAAGAGACCATACCTGACGATGAAGATGAAGCTGGAAAAAAGTTAATTGATACACAAACAGATGTAGAAGAAAAGGATGATACACAAGAAGATGAAATAGATACCAGAAAAGAAGAGGAAGATACTCGAGAAGAAGAGATGATAGAAGAATCCCCAAGAAGAGACACAAAGACACCCTCAAGAATAACCCAAAAGAATCCTCTTGAAGACCAAATTATTGGAGATAAAATTACACGAGTAAAAACAAGAAGACAATTGTTGTATCAAACAGAAATAACACTTTTGTCATGTATTGAGTCCAGATCAATCAAAGAAGCATGCAATGATGAAAGTTGGTTCAAATCCATGAATGAAGAATTATACCAAATAGAAAAGAATAAAACTTTGGAAGTAGTTCCAAAATCACAGGACGAATTTCATTAGAACTAAATGGGTGTTCGAAAACAAAGTAAATGAAAATGGACAAGTAATCAGGAACAAAGCTAGATTGGTATGTAAACGGTATGCTCAGGTTGAAGGAGTAGAGTTTGAAGAAAATTTTGCACCTATGGCCATATTGGAGGCAATTAGGATGTTCTTATGCTTTTCCAGCTACAAAAAATTGAAAGTATACAAGATGGATGTCAAATCAACGTTTCTTAATGGAAACTTAGAAGATGAATTCTACATAGAGAAACCAAAAGGGTTTCAATTAACTAATAAAAGGAATTATGTTTGTAAACTAAAGAAAGCTCTCTATGGGCTAAAACAAGCACCTAGATCATGGTATGTAAGGCTAGATTCTTACTTACAAGTACAAGGCTTCAAAAGAGGATCTATAGACAGTAATCTTTATTATAAAATTATTGGTGATAACATGATTATTGTGGAAGAATATGTTGATGATAGCATATTTGGGAGTGATGATGAAAAAGTGAGTAAGGATTTTTATAGTAAGATGCAACAAGAATTTGAAATGTCTTTGCTTGGTGAACTAAATTTCTTTCTAGGATTTCAAATAGTTCAGTGCAAAAAGGGAATATTTATTCATCAGTCCAAGTATGTGAAATATATGCTTAAAAAATTCCAGTTTGAATATTGCAAACCTATTTGTACACATATGACAGTAGGATGCAAACTGAGAAAGGAATATGCGTCCAAGATTGTAGATTCAAAACACTACATATTAATGAATTGGAGTTTTCTCTATGTAACAACTTCCAGACCTGATGTCAAGCAAGCTGTTGGAATAGTAGCTAGATTTCAAGATGGACTAAAAGAGAGACATGGTCACGCTGTAAAAATAATTTTTAGGTACTTAAAAGGAACTGTTATCTCCCAAAATAAATTTATTTTTCAATAAGTTCACTCAGAAGATTTATTTTTTTGATAGGATGAATATTTCAAGTCATATTTTGAAGGATTTTAGGGTGACTAACAAAATGAGGAGCTTTGATGTTTTGTTATGTGATAAAATTAAAATTTTTAGCTTTTAGTGGCTTAGACGAGCTTTCCAACAGCTCATTAGCCACCGAAAAGCTTTGGTTTCGGCAACTAACAGTTTAACGTAGGACCATGATTATCCACCGAAATCTAGCTCATTACATCATTCGTTAAAAATATGGAAAAGGACTTTCGGTGGCTTAGGCAATATTTTTAGGCACTCATTAGCCACCGAAAAGCATTGGTTTTGGCATCTTAGCGAGTGATTGTAGGAGGGCATTAACCACCGAAAGCCAATCACATATGTTTTTGGAAAGGGCGTATTTTGGTGACTTGGGATAATGTGTCAGCAGTTAATTAGCCACCGAAAACTCAGCTTTTGATGGCTAGCAGACAAAGCCATAGATGCTCTTAACCACCAAAAAGGCTGAAATAAGAAACGGTTACCTGTCAATCAAATCGATCTTGTTAGCACAAAATGGGTCACGATTTGGCAAGTAAACCACTTAAAGGATGGGGAAAATGCGGTAAGGCATAAGTTGATGATTGAAGAGGTCTTTGTTTGATTTGACCTGACTGATGGGAATTAAAACTCTAATATAACCTCCATTTGCCCCACGAACTACAGTCAATATCCACTAAATACCAAGTTCAAATTAAAAAAATGATTACTGGGCAAGCTGTCTCGAAGATATCACCAAAAGCCATCGTCCTCTCACTCAAGCACTTACCAAGTAGTTAAAACCCTCAGAATTAGTGCCCTACATCCAAGTACACTCCACCTTTGATTACATGCACCCTTAATACTCAAGGACCTCTAAAAATCAGCCTACTAACCTCTTCCACAGAATTTGAATTCAATTTTTGCAGGCACTAAGGAGCACAATTCAGAAAATGAAGAAAGGAGGGCCTGCTCTCAGGAAAGAACTAGGAGACATCAGCTACTTGGAATCACAACCATAAGTCTACCAGTTCTTCAAAGATGCAGGCTACTACAAATTTTGTGAGAAAATTCAAGGTTGACACCAGTAGGTGGCTGAAGCATTTTCCCTCTCTTTCGATGGCTCCAAGGCACTGATAAGTAAGGAGAAATTCATGGTGGATGAAACCATAATTGCAGAGGTGATTGAACTCCCAAGAACTAGGGAGATGTGGTTTAAAACCACCATTACTAAAGATGTGGATTTCAGATCCTTTTTGAAGCCCGGACACATAGAGGTGGTGTGGAAGAAAAGTGGTCCATCCACCTGGATAGAAGAGAGGTGGCAGCAATTACTGAAAGTCATTGAGGTATATATAACTTGTGAAGGTAGATACAACAGGGGCATGATATATCATTTCAAACTAATGAACCATTTCACAGGAAAGATCCCTCTGAATTTACCTTTCTACTTACACAGGAGCCCGTCAAAAATGGCACATCAGGTGAAGGCTCAGCCAACTAAGATTGCTGGAAGATTGTCTCACCATGGCCTTATACAACTCCTTATCCAAGAATTGTTGAAGAGGAGAAATATGGCATGGACACATTTCTTGTTTTGGAATGGTTTTGAAACATGCATACAACCAGATAGAAGGGAAAGTCTCCTTTGAAGAAATCCACCACCCCCAGGAGTGGAAAAAGGAAAAGAAGGGCTATTTCACCAAGAATAGTAGATTATCCTTCTTCCCCTTCCAAAACCAAGCAGGCTAAAAGAAACCTAGAGATTAGTGAAAAGGGTAAGGATATCACAACACAGAGTGGAAACATTCTGAACTTGCCCTACTCAGATTTAGAAGAAGAAAGGGAGGAAAGTGTTGACCTAACAGAGCAAGTGGTAGCACAAAATGAAGAACTTCCATCACCCACACCAAAAGATTAGGATGAACTAGTGGAAAAAGTTTCCTCTAGCAATCCCAGGGCACAAAAAGTAAACCAATTGTTGAGACAAGTGTATGAGCTGGAAGTTTTAGAAAGAGAGATAAAAAGGAATAATGCCATGTTGACCAAGAGGAATAAAGAGTTGCACAATTATTTCATGGAGATGACAGGAATGTATATCTTGCTGAAAAGAAGAAACCTAAGATACATGAAGGACAACACCAGGTTGTACAGAATGATCAGGCTTCTGAGGCTACAAGTGAAGAATTGTAGACCAAACCCTAGCACTCATTTTTCACTAGAAACCCTAGCTGAAGCAGTGGTAAGCCTTCAGAATCTAGAATCAATCTAGGCTGGTGCTGATCCTCCAAACATTGAGCAAGCTAAAGAAAGGTCGAAAGGTAAGAAACAAAATTGAAAAATGTAATTTGGGAGGTTGCCTATTTTTTTTGCAAGAACAGGTATTTTGGTGGATTAGGCGGACGCTAAAACGGTTCATTAGCCAGCGAAAGTAGTGCTTTTGGGAGCTAATAGACCCGAAATTTTGACTCCTTTACCACCGAAAGCAGAAAGAGGTGCAAAATGCAATTTTTGCATAAAAGACCAGTATTGGTAAATATACCTAGCTTAGGGATGAAGTGTAAAAGATGAAAGTTACTAAAGTACACCATCAAAGGAGGTGATCTGTTCCAGTTTTGGGGATACATCAAAGAGGAGAGGGTCACAAAACCCTACCTATTTTAACCAACAGTGGCTCATCCATCAGAAGACCAGTTATGGCTTTCCTTTAATACTCACTACAGTCATCAAAAGTTCAAAGAGTGAACAAGTGTTAGAGTTAGTTAAACTAGTAGTTAAATTAGGGTTTCTGACCTAATTTTGCAAAAACATTAATTTTATCTATTTTTTGTAAAACAGATCCAATTTTTTAGGATCTGAGTATTTTTGTAAAGGATATAAAGCCTAAGACTTATGCTATAAAAAAGGTTCGACTTCGGGGACCTATAGACCATTACTATTATCAAGCTTCTCATATTGCTCATGACCTAATATAAGCTCTTTTGCTATCATATGTATGTCCAAATTCCATTTCTTGTCTATTCTGTGCTTGTGCTTGAATGTGTTGTTCAGGTTTATTCATGTTATTTAATGCCTGATAGTTGTCATCCTGTTTTCATGTTGATGATTTGAATTACAAGTACTTTCCTTGTTATGATTAGCCATTTATATATAATTGTTTTATGTATGAATATGCCAGCATGATAAGTTCTCCATCTTTGCACCATATTATCAAACCTCTGAACAGTGGTAGTTAGAAGCCTTATCCTTGATTGAGTTTCATTCATGTCTTGAGAGTGTGGGGTCCTGTAGGTCACCTAAATTGATCCAGTTAAAAAAAAAGCATAAAAACATTTAAGTTACGAGCCATCCTCGAGTTGCAACCTAGAGGAGTTTCCTAGAGTGCTATCAAATTGGCACCGTTGCCGGGGAGAGGAGACTGAAGCTCAGCTTCCTTGGGAGATGACATAGATCCTGCTTTGATGATAGAAAAAGTTTGGACACTATTCTGGTTGTAATCATCTATATGGAGACTCCATTGGAATAAGGTGGCTTAAATAAGACCAAGTACCATAGCAAACCCTTAAGGGCCACCAGCAACACCTGTTTCAGATCCAGAAGAAATTTTGAGAAGAGCTAGGGCTTCACTAAGGAAGACCTACAGTGCTGCAAAGGAAGCTACATCAAGTATTTCAAGATATATTCTTTCCATTATTTCTTCTGCTAAAACATTTGATTCTTAGGAATTTATAAATACATCAGAAAATTTTAGGGTTTGGGTATCTTCAAGCATTGTTGCTTGTGAAGATCCAATCCCTAGTGACTCTATCAAGATAAATTTACCACCCACACCAGTAGTATCTTCTTCCACCCTTTCCATACCCATTTCCAACATGGCTTCCCCTCTGACCAAAATGGAAAGGATCCTGGTAGCTAGGTATGCCTCTCTGAATTTACCTAACCCCCTTTCAGCCATGCCCAATGGAGACTATCTCAAATACATGCCTAAATTTACAGGAGAGGGAGATTTCATAGCTGAAGAACACCTGGAAGCATTCTACAGTTGTGCTGAGAACATAAATATAGAACAAGAAGAAGTGTGGACTAGGTTTTTTGTGCAAATCCTAGATGGTCAGGCTAGGAAATGGTTCAAAGAATTGCCTATGGGATAAGTAGCAGGCATTGAATCCCTAGATGAATTTTTTCTAAAGCATTGGGGAGAGAGGAGAGACCACCTCTATTATATCACCGAGTTTAGCAACTTGAAAAGGGAGAATGGGGAGTATGTTTCCAATTTCACCAAAAGGTTTAACAAGATGTTCAACAATATCCCCACTGAGATCAAGCCAACTGATACCTTGGTCAAGATCACCTATGCAAATGCCTTTAACTCTAATTTCTGCCTACTCCTCAGAGAGAGGAGATTTTCCTCCCTATCAGTCATGCAAGATGCTACCTTAGAGGTAGAATATAACATTGTAGCATCTCAGAAGGTCAAAGGAAAGATAGATAGGAAGAAGCATCCCACAGACCCTCTTGGGGCTTCTTCATCAGAGAACAAAATTGACAAAATGGCCAAATTGTTGGATAATTTGACTGCTGAAATGTCAAAACTAAAAGATAGAGGGCAGATACTTGTGAGGGGTAAAGGGCCAAGTGATTTTGTTCCTCGAAATCCTAACTTTGTCCCTTACAGAAGGGACAACCCCCCAATCTAGATCCTTCGAAGGGAGAGGAATCAGGTTGAAGATCAGAGAATCAAAGCTCCCTTTTAGAATGTTGTACTAGAAGAAGAACCAGAGTTCAGTCACGAAGAAGGAGAGGCTAAAGACAACATCAACTGCATGGAGGATGAAGCTGACTACTCTTTTTTGACATAGGCAAAATATGAGGAAGCCCTAATGAATGAGGTCCAGGATGATTGCTCCCCCTAATAAGAATGTTGTTCCTACAAGGCATCCTACTGCTCCAGCTAAAAAGGTTACTGTTCTACCAAAGAAGATGGTTTTCATTCCCAAAGAGCTGGAAAGGTCAGTACAGTCATCAGCCCCTGATCATGTTCAACTCAAAGCTCCATCACCAGAGGTAAGGGTTTCTGATAAATTACATTATTCTTTCAATCTTGAGTCAGAGATTCAGAAATTGAAGATCCTCTTCCCATTAATAGAGCTAATGAAGAATGACTCATTCAAATCATCAATACTGAAATCCCTTCAACCGAAGATATAGATAGACACTGGCTTTGTCAATATACAAGATGATAAACCCATTGTAATATTAGGCCCTATGATTGAAGAGATGGATGAGTCTTTCCAACCTTTCTACATATCTCTGAATATCCATGATAAAGTCCTTCATAAATGTTTGCTGGATTCAGGAGCTTCCCATAACCTAATGCCAAAAGCTGTGATGTATGAGCTTGGCCTCAACATTACAAAACCCTACCATGATCTGTTCTCCTTTGACTCCAGGAAGGTCAAGTGCTTGGGACTCATCAAAGACCTCGTTGTAAACCTATCTCAGCTACCCTAAAAAAGCATAGTGATGGACATTGTAGTGGCTGACATCCCTCCTAAATTTGGTCTCTTACTGTCTCGATCATGGAGTAAAAGGCTGGGCGGTACCCTTCATATGGACCTTACATACACTACAATCCCAATGTTTGGGGGGGGAGACCAAGAGAATTTACAAAGAGAATTAGCTTGCCTACATCATAAGCAATGAAAAGAATTTTGTGAACCACCCCATCTATGTAGTAGACATATATTTTGGGTTATGCATTCTACAGATAGATGATTCCCAACAAATACCAGTCCAGCTTACAAAGCACTTCTATTAGCAACCTGAAGAAGTAACCACATTAGTTTGGAACATTTATTTTGATGGGGCTAGTACTCAAGCCTCGGCAGGTGCAGGTGTAGTGTTGATCTCTCCATCAAAAGAGACTATTCATTTGTTTTATAAGCTTGATTTTAAAACCACTAACAATATAGTAGAATATGCAGCATTGCTGTTAGGAGTGAAAGCTACCAAGGAAATGAGGATCATGTGCATGAAAATATTTGGAGATGCAGACCTTATTATACAGCAGGTCAACAACACCTTTCAAGCAAAGAATGTCAGACTGAAGGATTACAGGGATGAGGTATGGAAACTTAGAGACTCCTTCATGTTTTTTGAACTTTCATATATACCTAGGGCTATGAATCACCTGGCTGATTCCCTTTCTGTCTATACAAGTAAATTTGTTCCCCCTTTACCCCCTAGGCTCAGCTATGATATTCAAGTCAAATACAGACCCTCCCTACCAAATAATGTGAAATTTTGGAAGGTGTTTGATAATGATGATGAGCTTAGTAAATTCCTCCAGGTAGTAGATGCATTCTCTAATATGCATATAGATCAAGAAAACCAAAACATGGAAGAATCCAAGCAGCTCAAGTTGAAAGGTAAAGTAGCTGGTCAGAATATTGTTTAGTTACCCAACAATTATATACCTTGGGGTCTGGTACCCTTGGAAGAGCTATTTGATCATAATGATACTCCTCTCAAACCTACCAAAAAGGAGCAAGACCCTGCCATCCAAGAGAAAAACATAGGTAGCCAAAGTCATCCAAAACCTATAAATCTATCCACTGAGTTGACTGCTGATTAGAGGTCCAAATTTTGTGGCCTGATAAAAGAATTTGCTTATATATTTTCCTAATAATACAGTAAATTGAAAACCTATGACACTAATATCATCCAACATAGGATTCCCTTGGATAAGGACACCATCCCTTTCAAACAGAAGCTAAGATCTATCAGTCCTCTCCTACTACCTGTAATTGAAAAAGAAATCCATAAGATCCTCAAAGCCAAAATCATAATTCCCCTCAGGTATTCCAAATGGATTGAAAACTTAGTGGTGTATGGAAGAAGAATGAGGAGATTAGGTTGTGTGTGGATTTCAGAAATATGAACAAATGCTCCAAGAAAGACAACTATCCACTACCCAAGATGGAACACCTGTTGCAAATATTCTCGGGGGCTAGTGTCATGTCATTCCTGGATGGTTTCTCTGGATACAATCAAGCTGCTGTGCACCCTGATGACCAAGAGAAGACTACTTTTACCACTCCCTGGGGCACTTTCATGTATGCCAAAATGCTAGTTGGGCTGATGAATGTCGGGGCCACTTTTCAGAGAGTCATGGACCTAGCTTTTGTAGGATTGAAAGACAAATTTGTGCTTATATACCTGGATGACCTCACTGTTTACTCTCACAGCCATGAAGAACATTTACAGCACTTGAGGAGGATATTTTTGAAATGTAGGAAATTTGGGATATCACTGAAGCCTAAGAAGTCCCAATTTTCACTTAGTGAGGGGAAACTCCTAAGTCACATAGTCTCAGCTGAAGCTGTGAAGATTGATCCTGTTAGGGTTGAAGTAATCTAGAAGTTGTCCATACCTAGGTCAAAAAGGGATATTCAGTCATTTCTGGGTAAGATAAATTTTGTCAGGAGGTTCATCCCTAACGTTTCTGAGTTGGTAAAGCACATAACATCTATTTTGAAAAAGGATGCAGAAATCAAATGGACTGACCAAGCAAGAAGCTCTTTTGAAGGCATTAAGAAGGCTATCATGGAAGCTCCCACTCTGATTAGTCTGAACTATACCAAGGGTTTCTAAATCTTCTCTTTTGCATCCTATGACATAGTGGCAGTTGTACTATTACAAAAATATGACACAAGTCTTGATCACCCCATTGCATTTTTCAACAAGACATTGAGGGATGCTGAACTGAAGTATGATCCCATTGAGAAGTAATCTTATGCTCTCATCAAGTCATTAAAAACTTTCAGGATTTACATTCTAGATGAAAAAGTCCTTGCCTATGTCCCTTCAGCTACTGTAAAGGATGTGTTGACTCAGCCTAACATTGATTGAAAGAGAGCTAAATGGATTGCGAAGCTTATCAAGTTTGACATAGAAGTAAATCCCACCAAGTTAGTGAAAGGCCAAGGTCTGGCCAAACTCATGGCTAAAGAAAACTTTGAACTTTTGGGGATAAATTTCACTTGTGTAAATTCAGCAAATTTGCAAACTGAAGTAGCAGCAGAAGTAGTGCAGGATCAGAATGACATTCAACAAGTAGCTGACAACTTGTCCTCGTGTGAGTGGTACTCAGGTATTATTCATTTCCTGCAAAAATTAGAAGTTCCTCCTGGTCTCACTCCAAATCAAGCACAGGCTCTTAAACCGAAATCTGTTAAATTTTGTGTAATTAATGAACTGCTGTATTGGAAAGATCTGTCTGGTGTTTCATTGATATGCCTAGATAAAGAAGAGTCAGTTCAGGTCATGCATCAGTTTCATTCAAGCACATGTGGGGGCCATCATTATTGGAAGACCACAACCCACAATATTCTGAGGGCTGGGTACTATTGGCCTGTCCTTTTTTCTGATGTGTGTACCTTTGTAAGAGCCTGTGACAAGTGCCAAAGATTTATAGGGAAGCAGCAGCTCAGATCCTTGCCCCTTAGACCTATTGTAGTGAATGGTCCTTTCCAACAATGGGGTCTTGATTTCATAGGTGAAATTAATCCTTCATCTAGTGGTCAGCACAAATGGATCCTAGTAGCCACAGACTACTTCACCAAGTGGATAGAGGCAGTATCCACCAGGAATGCAACTCATCAGGTCATCATGAAGTTTTTATATGAGAATATTTTTAGCAGGTTTGGTTGCCCAGTAATGCTAGTAACTGATAATGCACCAGCTTTCCAAGACGAGGCATTGGTTAACATGTGTGAGTCAATGGGCATTCGGTTGGTGCATTCTATGTCTTATTACCCTCAAGGAAATGGCCTGGCTGAATCATCCAACAAAAGCCTAATCAGTATCATCAGAAAACTATTGGAGACAAATCAGAAAAGCTGGGATTCTAAGATGAAGTTCACATTATGGGATGATAGGGTAACTGACAAAATATCTATAGGGACTTCTCCCTTCAAATTAGTTTATGGTACTGAGGCCATTTTCACCATTCAACTAATTTTGCCAGAAGAATTTTTTTTCCAAGAGGAGCAAGATGAACCAAATGATATGGTGAGGAGGAGGATGGATTTGGTGGAGCTGCAACAAGTCAGGGAACAAATGATAGAAAAGTCAGAATCTCATCAACAGAAGATCAATATTATGTTTGATAAAAGGGAAAAGGTGGACAACTTTCAGGTTGGAAATTGGGTCCTAAAATAGGATACTGTCAGGCAAGACAAGGGAAAACATGGAAAGTTTGACTCTTTGTGGATTGGCCCTTTTGTGATAGCTCAAATGTAGTAGAACAACACCTTCAAGTTGCAAAATCTGGAAGGGGAGGAGGTGTTTGATGGCCCAGTAAATGGGCATTTTTTGAAACTCTATTTTATCTGAGGCTCTGAGGCCTTGTTATTGTAAAATATTAGTTGGTAGGTTGTTTTTGCTTACAAAATAAACTCCATGCCCAATGGAACAGTAGAATATAGTATTAAATTTTTATTTGATTTCCAGGAAAGGCATTTTTGGTCTGGGGTTCTTGGGACCTCACAGGAAGGTTCCCATCCCCAAGTAGGAGCCAGATGCTATATCCCAAAATAAATTTAGTTTTCAATAAGTTCACTCAAACGATTTATTTTTTTGATAGGATGAAGATTTAAAGTCATATTTTGAAGGATTTTATGGTGACTAACAAAATGAGGAGGTGCTCTAATGTACTGTTATGTGATAAAATTAAATTTTTTAGCTTTCAGTGGCTTAGGTGAGCTTTCCAACAGCTCATTAGGCACCGAAAAGATTTGGTTTCGGTAGCTAACAATTTAACGCAGGACCATGATTATCCACCGAAAGTTGGCTCATTACGTTATTTGTTAAAAATATGGAAAAGGACTTTCAGTGGCTTAGGCAAGATTTTATGGTGCTCATTAGCCACCGAAAAGCGTTGGTTTCGGCAGCTTAGCGAGAAATTGCAGGAGGGCATTAACCATCGAAAGCCAATCACATACGTTTTTGGAAAGGGTGTATTTCGGTGGTTTGGGCGAACGTGTTGGCAGTTCATTAGCCACCAAAAACTCAGATTTCGGTGGCTAGCAGACAAAAACCTAGATCCTCTTAACCACCGAAAAGGCTGAAAGAAGACATGGTTACCTGTCAATCAAATCAAACTAACCAGTAAAAAACAGGTCATGGTTTGTCAAGTAAACCACCGAAAGGATGGGGAAAATTAAGTAAGGCATAAGTTGATTATTAAAGAGGTCTTTGTTTGATTTGACCTGACCGATGGTAATAAAAACCCTAATATACCCTCCATCTGTCCCACAAACTATAGTCAATCTCCATTGAATACCAAGTTCAAATTAAAAAAATGATTACTGGGTAAGCTGTCTCGAAGATATCACCAAACGCCATCATCCTCTCACTCAAGCACTTACCAAGTAGTTAAAATCCTCAGAATCAGTGCCCTACCTCCAAGTACACTCCACCTTTCATTACATGCATCCTTAATACTCAAGGACCTTTGAAAATCAGCCCGCTAACCTCTTCCACAGAATTTGAATTCAATTTTTGCAGGCACTCAAGATCATAATTCAGAAAATGAAGAAAGGAGGGCCTTCTCTCAGGAAAGAACTAAGAGACATCAACTACCTGGAATCACATCTAGAATTCTACCAGTTCTTCAAAGATGTAGGATGCTACAAATTTTGTGAGAAAATTCAAGGTTCACACCAGCAGGTGGCTGAAGCATTTTCCCTCTCTTTTGATGGATCCAAGGAACTAATAGGTAAGGAGGAATTCATGGTGGATGAAACCCTAATTGCAGAGGTGACTGAACTCCCAAGAACTAGGGAGAAGTGGTTTAAAACCACCATTACTAAATATGTGGAGTTCAGATCCCATTTGAAGCCCAGACACAGAGAGGTGGTGTGGAAGAAACGTGTTCTATCCACCTGACTAGAAGAGAGGTGGCAGCAATTACTGAAAGCCATTGTGGTATATATAACTTGTGAAGGTAGATACAACAGGGCCATGATATATCATTTCAAACTAATGAACCATTTCATAGGAAAGAGCCCTCTGCATTTACCTTTCTTCGTACACAAGAGCTTGGCAAAAATGGCACATTAGGTGAAGGCTCAGCCAACTAATATTGATGGAAGATTGTTTCACCATGGCCTTCTACAACTCCTTATCCAAGAATTCCTGAAGAGAAGAAATATGGCATGGACACATTTCTTCTTTTGGAATGGTTTTGAAATAGGCCTACAACTAGAAGAGAAGGGAAAGTCTCCTTTGAAGAAATCCACCACCCCCAGGAGTGGAAAAAGGCAAAGAAGGGCTATTTCACCAAAGACACTAGATCAGCCTTCTCCCCTTTCCAAAACCAAGCAAGCTAAAAGAAACCTAGACTTCAGTGAAAAGGGTAAGGAAATCATAGCATAGAGTGGAAAAATTCTAAACCTGCCCTACTCAGATTCAGAAGAAGAAAGGGAGGAAGGTGCTAACCTAGCAGAGCATGTGGTATTAGAAAATGAAGAACTTCCATCACTCACACCAAAATATTAGGATGAACTAGTGGAAAAAGCTTCCTCTAGCAAGCCTAGGGAAAAGAAAGTAAACCAATTGCTAATACAAGTGTATGAGATGGAATTTTTAGGAAGAGAGATAAAAAGGAATAATTCCATGTTGACCAAGAGGAATAAGGAGTTGTATAATTCTTTCCTAGAGATGAGAGGAATGTATATCTTGCTGAAAAGAAGAAACCTAAGATATATGAAGGAAAACACCAGGTTGTACAGGATGATCAGGCTTCTGAGGCTGCAGGTGAAGAATTCAAGACCAAACCCTAACACTCATTTTTCACTGGAAACCCTAGCTGAAGTAGTGGTAAGCCTTCAAAATCCAAAATCAATCTAGGTTGGTGTTGATCCTCCAAATGTTGAGCAAGCTAAAGAAAGGTCAAAAGGTAAGCAACAAACTAAAAAATGTAATTTGGGAGGTTGCCTAAATTTTTTGCAAGAATAGGGCTTTCGATGGCTTAGGCGAATGCTGAAGCGGTTCATTAGCCATCGAAAGCAATGCTTTAGGCAACTAACAAACCCGAAATTTTGAATCCTTAACCACCGAAAGAAGAAAGAGGCATAGAATGTAATTTTTGCATAAAATACTAGTTTTGGTAAATATACCTATCTCAGGGATGAAGTGTAAAAGCTGAAAGTTGCTGAAGTACACCATCAAAGGAGGTTTGTTCCAGTTTTGGGGATACATCAAACAGGAGAGGGTCACAAAACCCTACCTATTTTAACCAATAGTGGATCATCCATCAGAAGACCAGTTACAGCTTTCCTCTAGTACTCACTACAGTCATCAAAAGATTCAAAGAGTGAACAATGTTAGAGTTAGTTAAACTAGTACTTAAATTAGGGTTTCTGACCTAATTTTGCAAAACCATTAATTTTATCTATTTTTAGTAAAATAGATCCAATTTTTCTTGATCTGAGTATTTTTTGTAAAGGCTATAAAGCCTAAGACTTATGTTATACAAAAGGTTCGACTTCGGGGACCTATAGACCATTACTATTATCAAGCTTCTCATATTTCTCAGGACATAATATAAGCTCTTTTGCTATCATATGTTCAGCTTCCATTTCTTGTCTATTCTATGCTTGTGCTTGAATGTGTTGTTCAAGTTTATTCATGTTATTTAATGTCTGATAGCTATCATCCTATCTGCATGTTGATGATTTGAATTACAAGTACTTTCCTTGTTATGATTATCCATTTATATATAATTGTTTTATATATGAATTTGCCAGCATGATATGTTCTCCATCTCTGCACCATATTATCAAACCTTTGAACAATGGTATTTAGAAGCCTTATCCTTGATTGAGTTTCATGCATGTCTTGAGAGTGTGAGGTCCTGTAGGTCACCTAACTTGATCCAGTTAAAAAAAACCATAAAAACATTTAAGTTACTAGGAATCCTCGAGCTACAACCTAGAGAAGTTTTCTGGAGTGCTAACAGGAACCATAGATCTTGGATTGTGGTATCCTAGCAAGAAATCATTCACTTTAAAATACTATTCAGATGCAGATTGGGCAGGTTGTGTAGATGGCATAAAAAGTACAAGTGGAGGAGCATTCTTCTTAGGAGAATCATTGGTAGCTTGGACAAGCAAGAAACAAACCTCAATTTCTCTGTCTACTACTGAAGTAGAGTATATTTTGGCAGCATAATGCTGCGCACAAGTGGAATGGATGAAACAAGATCTATAAGAAATCAACATAGTGTTTGAAGAACCCACGGTTATAGACTATGATAACACAAATGGTATAAGTCTCTCCAAGAATCCTGTCCAACACTCCAAAAAAAACACATTCCAATAAAATACCACTATGTGAGGGATCAACATGAGAAGAAGAACATTAAATTCGAATATGTCCCAACTCAAGAACAAATTGCAGACTTCTTCACTAAACACTTAAGCAAAGATGTATTTGAATATCTTAGACAAATATTAGGAGTAGTTTCTCTTCCAATCTAATATTTTAAAAGAATGTATAAGTTGGTATCAGTTTAAGGTGAGATAGTGATCAAAGTCAGGGGGAGCCACTCAACCCTTTTCCCTTTATGTCAAAGGGGGAGAAATAAAAATAATATTGCCATCAAAGCGAAAGGGGGATATTGTGGGAAACATGACAATATACTATTGGCATTGATGGAAATTGAGGAACACTGCAGGCCAGTAGAGAAGAAATCCCACATGTTGAAGATGAAGGAGCCCATATTTTGAAGACAGAGGAGTCACCCTGAGAGCTCAGGATGAACTACACCGGTTCAATCAGGAAGGAGACTCAGGGATCATTGGATCAAATGATTGACAGCTAAGATTCAAGTAGATTAATAGTTTATATTGAAGACACAGGTAAATATATAGCTATAGATAACATTATGTGAAAAAATCAGGTAGATCCGCAAAGTCATGGTGAGATCTGCATTTGATCTAAAATCGACGGTCAAGAAGCATCTCGCATGAGATCCAATGGTTAAGGATCGGTTCCACTAAGGATAGGTGAAAAGGTGAAGTTCCACAAAAGAGTCGAGATCAGATGACTAAGAATAGTTATGCAAGAAGATCGACAGTTTGGAAAAGGAGTTGCGAGAAAGCCATTGCGGGAATGGAAGTACGGGTGCAGAATTGTGGAAATCAAAAGGTCAAAGTCATGAAAAATTGAGTTTCCAACTTTTGCATTCCGTAATGCAGAAAGGGAAGTGCGGAACTACAAAAAGTATAGAATCGAAATAAGTCGGGTGCAGAACAACGGAAAAAAGTCAGAGTTGTGAAAATTTGAGTTTCTGATTTCCATGCAGGAGCGGGAGTGTGGGTACGGAAGTGCGGAAAGCAAATGTTGAGGTTGTGTTGTCTGATTTTTGCATTTCGCAGTACAGAAAGGAGCTTGTGGAAAGGCCAGTCTGAAAAGAGGAAGGGAGAAAAGCAAAAAGACAAAGTCTTTGAAAGTTGTGTTTTCCGATTTCTACAATTCGAATGCAAAAAGGAGCTTGCGGAAAGTCTAGTTCGAAAAGCTGAAGGTGGAAAGGCAAGTTCGCAAAGGCTAGTGCCCGCATGGTAATGAAGCCCACGTTCTAGGAAAGATGAAACCTACAGATGGAAGTTGATGCCCATTGTAGGGGTTTAAAAATCCCATAGGCGTGAGAAAGGAAAGCCCGCAACCAGAGAATATCAAGCCTGCAGGTGGAGTAAGGAAGGGAGCCCACATAGGGTTTAAAGAAGCCTACAGAGGGCTTGAGGAAGCTCAGAGGCATGGTAGAATATTGTACTCGCATTAAAGGTGAAGCCCACATGTCATTGGATGATTTAATTAATTAATTAAATAAATTTTGTAAACAGATAGAGATACAAATTAATTAATTAAAATTAGATAAATCCCGATGGACTGAAGATGGAAGAAGGTTTAATTAATTAGTTAAATAAAATGTGTAATAAGATAAAATGGAAAAACTAATTAATTAGTTAATCAAAATTGAAAGATAACAGAGAATTGATTAAAGAGAATTGTACATAATTAAAACATAGAAGTAATGTGTTTGATGGAAAGACACGAAGAGTGAAAAGGTGTGTTTTTCTAGAATGAAGAAACACGACCAGTTTGAAAATGAATGAAAGAGATAATTAATGGAGAATTGAAATAGAAGGAAGGGTGTATCTGTCATCTAGATCTATTGAGTCAAAGCATAAGATAGAGAACAAAGAAGAGTCACAAGAGACATAATTTTTAAAAAAGATATGGAAGTGTGATAAAAATACATACAAGGGTCGAAGGGTGGTGCTAAGGTAGGATACATTCCTGCAAGGATGTCATTAGCCTCCTTCCCGTAGTGTTTGGAGAATCAGGGTATTGGTGTATCCTTGTCTGTAGGTGTAAACAGAAACCAGAGTGTGGGTGAATCCTTCAGTAGTGGCTAAGAAACTTGGGGATTGTGGCCTCCAGCAAGTGGGTGCTTGCTAATAACTATTGTATATTGTAAAAACAAAGTTCTGCATATAATAGAAATGTGTTGGTGGTTTACCTTATTGGGTTCCACCTTAAAACATTGTGTCCAAATTTGTTTGTGCATTTTCTAAAATAAAAGAAATTGTGTTTAAATTTCTATCACTGATTCACTCCCCCTCTAAGTGACAAGACCCGATCCATAATTCTGGGCATAAGGGACAGTGGAAGTCACCACTATTGTGCCAAAGAAATGAAGCTAAGGCAATGAATTGCATACTTTAACATGGATTGGTAGTAGGCTAGTAAATCCTAATTTCCAAGTGAGGAATCCTGAGAAACTTGGGGTTGGTGAAAAATCTTATGGTGAATGCTTGAGTCTTAGTTCGGGGATGGAGTTTTGTTGAGAGGTTTATGAGCATAATTCCCTAAGGTTGGTGGAGTGTGGCTACCACAAGGGCAGTTGCCAAGAAATTTGATTTCAGATAAGTTATTAATCTATATGTTATTTTTTAAATGAATAAATACATATTGTTTGTGATAGAGTAATGTACTTGTTATGCATGTCTAAATGCTTCTAGATGGATGGACAAATTGTAGGGAAATTTATAAGTGTGTTGTAGCTGATTTTACCACACTTGGTAGATCACACTTTTATGGCCTTCCATGTCCCTTTGCAGACTCTTTGGACCCGCCTTGCTCAAATGATACTTTGATGATCCAAGAAATCCCTAAAAAACACCTGTTTATGGTTGTACATGACTTTTAAGCTGATACCCCCGTGGATATGCAGCTTGCTCCATTGTAGCCCGCGTACATCGGGAAATGTGCATAATTTTTTTTTGGAGTTTTCATCAATGAGTCCCAAATAACTTGACTCTTGGCCTTCCATATTCTTTGAAATGCTCAGACTCGGCCCTCCATTTCCTGTTAGAGGGCTGTGTATTGATCCTCTTGGATGCATTATAGGAGGGGAATTTTGGAGAGCAAGGAAACTATAGTTCATTGTTGCTTCATTTGCTTATGCTTGAGTCCGCATCCGTTTGTCCTTTTGCACACACATTGATGCTCTTCCCAAGCTTTCCATTGCTTTGTAAGCTTGCCATTGGGATGGAGGATTGAAATGCTAGAGGCCCAGGAGGAGGACTCGGTTTCTCCATTTCGATGAGGTGTCGGTTGAGTTTGTCACCATTATCTCTGTTTATTATTAATAGAAATATCCATTTCTCGTCCATTACATGTGTATGACTATGAATATTTTATCCATGGATGTAGTTATATTTTCTTATATATGTTGGTTTTATATATGCTAGAGTAGGCCTAACACTTTAACATATATCATGCTTGTCTTGTTTAATGTTGAGAGTGAATTATACATACAAGCATGTTAGAAAAACTCAACGGGGATATACATCAACCGTCCGGAATAAGGTACGTTTCATATCTCTTAGTGTTAGCAACATTCATTTATCTTGCAAATTGAAATGGATTGATTTCTAGTGTCATTCAATCTATTATGGTCTACCCCAAGCCATAAGAAGTTTTTCTCTGTAACAGAATTGGTGACTCCATTGCAGAGGTTCCTTGTTTTTCTTTGGGGATTGGGTGCATAATGTGCTTGAATTTCTCTCTGTTTCTCTGTGTTTCTGTGTCGGTTCTAGATGTATGTTTTCCCCGTAGTGTCTTTTTGAAGTAATTTAGGTCTTATCTTATCATTTTACCCCCTTTCTCTTGTTGTACGCGGGTTTTTTCTTTACAATTGTGTATACACATGAGTTTTGTCTGAACAACCGTGTATACACATAGGTTTCCTGCAAACAGTCGTGTATGCCCCTCTTTTGAGTGTCAATTTGTTGTTTGAGAGATGCTGTGTGGATTATGAATGTTGTTGAGTCTTCTTGGATTCTTTTGTGGTATGTCTGCTACCTCTATTTCTGACCAGAGACCTTTTTATTTGTTTCTTAGTTAGAAGTTGTTCTTGTCATCTTGTTTCCCTTTTGTTTTGGTATTAGTGCATTAGATTTATTTTATATCAGTTTCTTGCTTGGCTGATGTCTGATAGTTGCTGCAGGTTCTGGGAGTTGTAGAGTCTTTTATTGCGTTTACATATCATTTATTTCAAAAATACAAAATTATTTTATCTTTGGCATGTTTATGCATTTTTTCATTTGCACAGTACTTTCATTTGGGTTGCTTAGTTGCTTAGTAGTCAGGTTTTCATATAGGAATGGTTGCATTTTCATTTGAAGGAAAAATATGCATCCCATGTAGTGGCATACCCCATTTTCACATTTAAAAACAATATTGCACTTGGAATTGTTTGTTAGGTGTGTATATTTACTTTCAGCGATGAGTCATAACATCATTGGTTGCACAATACTTTCTTTTGAGTAATCATAGCCTCTAAAATGAACGCTTAATTTAAATTGAAATAGACATCTTTATTTTATAGGGTATATCAACAAGCTTAGGTTTTAGAGTCTTGGAATAGGTTTTTGTGAGTAAATTTCTCCAATACTACTAAACAAAACAAGTAGGTGTCTGTCCAGGTGAGAGAGTGAAATCTTTGGTATAATTAGTGTTCTTAGGAGGCTCCTCTTACATAGAAGTTAAGTACGAGGAAACGCACATGCTTGTGGTGGAGATAGCCCCTTTCCACTCTTTGTGTAGCACCAGAGATATTTCTAGGATCTTATTCATATATGGGGGATTTTGAGGTACCTTTGGTGATTTCGAGCTTCAGGATTTGCTACCCTACCCATACGGTAGAACCTTCTTGCAACTGTATTCCTGATCATTGGTTGTGTTCAGGTGACCTTAGTTTCCTTACCTAGGTATCATAGGGGGTACTTGCAGAGGTTATTCTGTGAGTGTCCTCGCTAGGTAGAGCTTGGAAAACACAACCGCTTTATACGTTGAATATGAGGGCCACTATAATTGGTCACACAAATCCTCTTGTAGTGTATGGGAATTTCAGGCCTCTCCTAGGTGAGCCTTACCTGCTACATTCGGGAGCTCATTTATCCTCCCTCTTGGCTTGTTTGCATCTGGCTTAGATTTTCTTAGGAGTTTCTCTTTGTGCGCTAGTTGGATTTAGGGATCGTGGTTACTTGAGTATATTTATGTTCTCTTGAGTTTGGGTCCTTTTTATGTTTGGCATGCTTGATATTGCTACTAATATCCTGTCACCCGCTTTAGGTCCTAATGCAAACCCTGGTGTTGGACTTGAGGGAACCACAACGCCTTACCTTGTTCATAGATTCGGGTGTTATCATATTCCATCCTCTACTCCATTTGTGGAGGATTTTCACTCCCTTCTCCCGGTATTAACACTAGTGTTCGCTCTCGTGGGGGTGGTAGTGGATACGTGAACATTGGGTCTCCACCTTACATTCCTTATTATGTCCCATCATCCACCACATTGTTTCCTTTGAATCCTGTTGTCATGATCAATCCTCCCCATATCCTATAGTTTGGAATATTTATTCATTGTTTCCAGCTATTTTGAACAAATATTATTGTCATGTAGGGTTCATTTTTTGTACACTCTCTTTGAGACTTTGACCCATTCGTTCCCTTGACATGTATACTTTTGAACTGGCATATAGGTTAGAACCACATTTATGCTTTCATTATGCATCAGTTTATGACTATGTCGCATTGACTATAGGTACAAACCCACTTCGTAATGTCACAAAACCTTCCCACTACTATTAGAAGTGGAATTACGTAAGTGGTAGAGCTTTCCTATTCATGGGTGCCCTAGCTAGATCCCACTTTTCCATTTGGTACCCATGCCGTGAGTCTTCCGCTAGGTTTGGGAGTCCCTGGTAGTCTTGCGATGTCCTCAAGCAAGAGCCTCATATCCCTCTTGAAATTTATGTTGTCCATCTCCCACAGGGAATTCCTTTTATATCAAGTTGTAATTGCATTTCATGCGTTTTCCTTGCCTTATTGAGATTTATGTCAGCTCCCCGATTTAGAGTTATAATCCATATATCCTGAGCTTGTCTCAATTCTAGCAAAGCAGAGCCTTTTTATATATATCCTTTTCATCTTTACCATCCCTTACTAGGAGGAGACCTTCCCCCGAGTGTCCTTATCCTGCACATGCTTCCTTTCATTGAGCATAGGTATGTTCCATTGCTTGGAACTAGTTTGCTTACTCACGACACTCATCTCCTCCTAGCTATGTACTATAAGCACCTTTATTCTTTTTCAAGATTTCTAATCTTAAATAGTCCAAAAAAATAAAAAGCTGAATGGGAAATGATATTACTTTTGGAAGCTATGAAGTCATGTACCCGATAAACAGAGCACTACATATCACATCCATTGTTGGGTTATTAGTATGACTTTAGGAGTTGTACTCAATATTCTGAGTTTTCTCCACCGACTGATTATGCTTCCAGTCCCTATGGAGCCTTTGTTGATGCCTCCTATGTCACAAAGTTGTCCCATTTTTCATGTCAATTCCATGTTGCATATTCAATCACCATCTTCTTTATGCTCTTGCTTGAAGGAATTTTTATCTTGAGTTGACCATTCCTCAATTATCTTGTCTTTTCATGTCAACCACTCCCAATACAATTACTATTTCGTGCACATATTGTTAGCTCAATTTCTTCCAAATAATCCAGCGTTGCTGAGTACCTCATGTTGGTTGATGGGGGATGCCTTAATTCCCTTCTTCCAGGGGATTCCATTCCCTCGACTCCAGATCATTTATTTTGGAATAGGAGTCTATAGTCCATTGATTTCCTTGAGACTTAAAGTCATCAGTGGTAGGTTATCTCACCATCAATAGTCTTGGGAATACATCAATGTCCCCTGATTGATGGATTCTTTCAAGTGTTTGACCTCAACACATCTATTTGCACTTGTTAGATTTCACTTTGTACCTTGATTCCCATTATAATTATTAGTGGGATATCTCACATCTATTAATGGTATACATCAATGACCAGTAATCAAATGATGGTCCATCATGTTCGACCTCGACACCTTTATTCACATGATGGGACCTGTACTCGTAGCGGTTTGCGTAGAAGACCTCCGAGCTTGGTGGAATTCCACATATGCTACCTCTTTGATCATGCCAATATTTATGAGATGTCAGCTCTCATGACTAGATTTCAGTGTATTCTCAGATATCTTCATCCATTATGGATATGTTTTTTACTATATATTGTACGTGGCGATGACCATATGTGACATATGTCTATTATTCCTATTCATGGCCATTATACTCTTATGTATTCAGGACTCCTACATGTATCTTTGCACTCACATGCTGAGATTTACCATTGTATTTTGTTGATGAGTGGCTAGTTCTTCCACCTGGGTCTTCATTACTCCACTTCTGGGATGGATATAATGTATTTTGACCATGATGTTACCCCTCCGACCTCACACAGTAGGGGGAATATGTTATAGCTAATTTTACCACACCTAGTAGATCACAGTTTTATGGCCTTCCATGTCTGTCTGCAAACTCTTTGGACCCTCTTGCTCAAATTATAATTTTATGATCCAAGAAATCCCTAAAAACACATGTTTATGGTTGTACATGAATTTTAAGCTAATACCCGCGTGTATATGCAACTTGCTCCATGGTAGCCCGTGTACATCGAGAAATGTGCATATAATTTTTTTTTTTGGAGTTACACTCATTGAGTACTGAATAAATTGACTCTTGGCCTTCCATATGCCTGGAAACGCTCAGAATCGAACCTCCATTGTCTATTGGAGTTCTATATATTGACCCTCTTGGATGCATTGGAGGAAGAGAATTTTGGAGAGTGGGGAAACTATAGTTTATTGTTGCCTCATTTTCTTATTCTTGAGTCTGTATCCCTTTGTCCTTTTGAGCACACATTGCTGCTCTTCCAAAGATTTCCATTGCTTTGTAAGATTTCCATTGAGATGGAGGATTGAAGTGGTGGAGGCCCAAGTGCAGAACTCGGTTTCTCCATTTCGATGAGGTTTTGACAGAGTTTGTCACTGTTCTCTCTATTTATTACTAATAGAAATATCCATTTCTCATCCATTATATGTGTATGACTATGAATGTTTTATCCATGGATGTAGTCATATTTGCTTATACATGTTGGTTTTATATATGCTAGAGTAGGCGTAACACTTTAACATATATCATGCGTGTCATGTTTGTTGTTGTTGAGAGTGAATTATAAATACAGGCATGTTGGAAAAGCTCAACGGGGATCTACATCAACCGTCCAAAATAAGGTACGTTCCATATCCCTTAGTGTTAGCAGCATTTGTTTCTCTTGCACATTGAAATGGATTGATTTCTGGTGTCATTGAGTCTGTTATGGTCTGCCCCAATCCATAGGAAGTTTCTCTCCATAACAGAATTGGCGACTCTACTAGGGAGGTTCCTTGTTTTTCTCTGGGGATTAGGTGCATAATGTGCTTGAATTGCACTATGTTTCTCTGTGTTTCTGTAAAGCAAAAGGATGTTTTCCCTGTAGTGTTGTGTTGAAGTAATTTAGGTCTTAGCTTATCATTTTACCCCCTTTCTCTTGTTGTACACAGGTTTTTGCTTTACAACTGCGTATACACATAGGTTTTGTCTGAACAGATGCATATACATTCAACTTTCCTACAAATAGTTGCATATGCCCCTCTTTTGAGTGTGAATTGGATGTTTGATAGATGTTGGGTGGATTTTCGATTTTGTCGAGCCTTCTTGGATGCTTTTGTGGTCTATTTGCTTCCTCTGTTTCTGACCATAGACCTTTTTTTATTTTATTCTTAGTTAGAAGTTGTTCTTGTCATCTTATCAGAGGATATGCAGAGATCAATGCACCTATGGAGAAACTGCTGAAGAAATATGCAAAGTTTCAGTGGACACCTGCTTGCCAGGAAAGCTTGGACAAATTAAAGAATAAGATGGGAACTGTACCAATACTTGTGTTCCCCAACTGGAAGAAGGAATTTTGATGGCCACTGCACCAATACTTGTGTTCCCTGATGGGAAGAAGGAATTCAATGTTCATTTCGACGTGTCATCTGCCGTGCTTAGCATAGTCTTGACATAACCAAGAGAGGGTGTGCTTGACCACCCTATCGATTTTGCTAACAGAAAACTGTCAACGACATAAAATAACTACACTACGATAGAAAGAGAAGGCCTTGCTATGGTCTATGTGCTTTAGAATTTTCGAAACTACTTCTTGGGTGGACATTTCCATATGTACACTGATCATTTAGTGCTGAAATACCTAGTCAACAAGCCATTGTTAGGGGGAAGATATGTAGATGGCTTATCATGTTTCAAGAATTTGATTTTGAGGTCATTGTTAAACCTGGTCGATTGAATGTTGAGACAGACCACCTATCAAGGATACAGAGTGGTGAAGAGCCAACTAGTCAGGAAGATAATTTGCCCGACATGCAACTGTTTACAGTCACTATGATGGAAGATCAGAACAAGGAATTTAACACAATCATCCAATTTTTGAATATAGGCTATGCATCTCTAGGATTCTCATCTAATCAGAAGAAACACTTGGTATTCAGAGCTGCGGACTTCACATTGATTGTTGGACACCTCTATAAGTTGGGCGAGGATGAAATACTGCGCCACTGTGCTTTTTATTCTGAGCGACCTTGGGTTATGAGTGTAGCACATGCTGGTGTCACAGGTGGACACTACGTAGGAAAAACAACAATGCGCAAGATAATGTAGGCAGGATTATGGTGGCCAACCATACACATGTATACTAAAAGCTTCTGCAGATGCTGTGATATCTTCCAAAGAACAAGAAAACCATCGCACTGCGATGAGATGCCGCTTGCACCATAGATAACAATGTAGGCCTTCAACAAATGGACTATTCATTTTATGGGTTCGATCAGTCCCCTAAGGAAAAAGAGTAGCACATGCTACATTATTACTGTGATCGACTATTTAACTACATGGGCTGAAGCTATGCCTGTTAAAGATTGCACCGTTGCGATTGCGGCGAAGTTCTTATTTGAAAATGTTGATTTAATTGTAACTTCAGAATGTATTCACTTGTATTTCTTATCTATTGTAACCCGATGTTTATTCCAGGATTTTCTTGTTTCATGTCATGCCCCGATGTTCCTATCGGGAGAATCTATAATGTAAACAAGTCATGTCAAGTCATTATGGGTAACCCTCCTATTGTCTAAGGGTTAAAGTCCCCACAGTTCCAAGGCACTAGGGTTATTAGACTAACCTAGTGAAGTCATCCCTAGTAGGTTTTTAGTCATGTCAGGATTAGTATAAATAGAGAGCTGGACTCTCTATTTAGCACACAACTCATACACATTCAAGTGTAGCGCATAGTTGAGGAAGAGAAAGACACTAGGGCTAAAGGAAAGAGCTTACTGCTGTCGAGAGATTGTCTTACTATTTTTGGGTATCACTTTGGTGCTGATTCTATCTCTGAGGAAGTTGCGGGGTTTTATCCATTTATGGTTTCCCCAAGGAAAAAAACTGTGTTCATTGTCTCTTGTGTTTGATTGTCATGCTTGTTGTTCTCTTAGTGAAATATCCTAATGATATGCTAGATTAATGTTGAAAAACTAACATGGTATCAAAGCTAACCTGAGAAGAAGACACTGTGCAGCTGCGGGAACTAGGGATTCCTATTTTGTGGATCTCTCTCCACATATTTTCAGCAAAAGTAAGGTGGAATAACTCTCCTCCCTAGGCCACATCTTTCTGTCAAAGCATAATCCAATTTTGAGGTTTTTCAGTTTTGGACCCAACACTACTGCCAGAAATTAGGGCTTTTCACAGAAGTGGAATTTTTCGGTGATCCCAAGAATGAATTGATCTCCTCCCCAAAATTGAAGTTAGGGATTAATTTCAAAGAATTTGGTTGGAAAGAAATCTGGAAAATCAAAACCCTAATCTACTCCTGAACCAATACTACAGGATTTCAGCTTCAAATCCAAATATGACATCTTGACCTGGTAATATCTAAATATTTTGTATTTCCATTTTAGGTTCTCAGTTAATATGTCTCATCATACCAAGCTTGATGAAAATATTGAGGGAGCTGATAACTTCCGAGCTTGGAAGTATAGGATCTCCCTGGTCTTGGAAGAAAATGAGTTGGACTCCTATATCCAGGAGGAGGTTCCAGTTCCAGAGGGAGATGAGGCCAAGGCATTACATAAGAAGAAGTTGGTTATGGAAAAGAGGATCATTGTTGATTCTATCAAGGATCACCTAATTCCATAGGTGTCCTCCCTCAAGACACCTAAATCCATGTTTGATTCCCTAACCAAATTGTTTGAAGGGAAGAACATCAATCGGAAGATGACTCTAAGGAACCAGTTGAAGAATGTCAAGATCTAGAATTAGGAGAGCATCTAGTCATACTTCACAAGGGTCTCCCAGACCAAAGAATAACTAGAAGCTGTAGATGAAGAAGTGGAGAGTGCAGAAATTGTGATGACAACATTGAATGGCCTCCCTAGGCCATGCGATTCTTTCATCTAAGGAATCCGTGCTAGAAAGAAGTTGGTCAAGTTCAGTAGACTGTGGGAAGAATGCTCTCAAGAAGAAGCTTGGATAGCTGCTCGAGAAGAAAATATGGGAAGTGAAGATCAAGCTCTCACAGTACACTTTAAGAAAGGAAGAAGATAAAGTCATCATCACCAAGGTAAGCATTCTCATCAGAAAAATAACTTTATGGGAAGGGATCTATCCAGAATCAGATGTTATACATGCAATGAAATAAGACACTTTGCTAAAAACTGTCCCAAGAATAAGAATGGATCTAAGAAGAAGAGGAACTCCAAAAGAAGGCATCATGCTCACACTGCTAAGGATGATGATCCTCCCAGGAAGATAGTAAAACAAGAAAGTGAAGACTCTTCAAGTGAAGATGAATATGTTCTGATCTCCACTCTCATGGGAACTGTCACACATGGAAGCAAAGATTGGCTTATTAACAGTGGGGCTTCCAAGCACATGATAGGTTTCAAGGAATCCTTTGAGAAACTATCCGAACATAACTCACCCCATAAGGTGAAGCTTGGGGATGACTACCAATATCCCATAAAAGGTGGTGGTGAATCTTCCTACAGGCTAGACTCCGAAAAATCTATAAAAATGAAAGATGTCTTGTTTGTACCAGGATTGAAGAAGAATCTTCCATCCATATCAGCATTGGATGCAAAAGGTATGAGGGTTTCATTTGTAGATGGCAAAGTCATGATGTGGCCAAGAGGAAAGACTATTGATGATGCAATAGTGATTGGAGAACAAGAAGGAGGCTTATACAAGCTGAAGGGCCATCCAGAACAAGCTATGGTCCATGACATAGTAGAGCCAAATGAACTTTGGAACAAAAGGCTTGTACATGTGCATTACAAAGCACTACCACTTGCAAGCAAGGCTGTTAAAGGTCTTCCAGAAATTCAAGCAAAACATGAAGGGGTTTGCAAAGGATGTGCGAAAGGAAAGAATACAAAGAAGACATTTCCAAGTAGCAAGAGCATGGAAAAAGGAATCTTGGAAATCATCCACTTTGATGTATGCAAACCAATGTCATCAAGCTCACTAAGCAGGTATGTATACTATGTTTCATTCATTGATGATTTTTCAAGGAAGAAATGGATTTACTTCATGAAGAACAAAGATGAAGTTTTTAGCAAGTTCAAGGAGTTCAAAGCCTTGATCCAGAATCACACAGAAAAGAAGATCAAGACCTTTCGATCAGATAATGGTGGAGAATTCACATCAAATGAATTCAAAGACTTATGCAAAGAATCATGGATTAAGAGGGAGTTGTCCACTCCTTACAATCCACAACAGAATAGGGTTGTAGAAAGGAAGAATAGAACCATCATGGAAGTGGCAAGAGCAATGCTTCATGATCAAGATCTTCCTATGCATCTATGGGCAGAAGTAGCCAGAACAATGGTGTATGTATAGAACCATACTACACACAGAGTACTCGAGAACAAGACTCTTGAAGAAGTCTTCTCCGACAAGAAACCAGAAGTCAGCCATCTCAGAATATTCGGCTATCCAGTGTACATACACATACCAAAAGAAAAGAGAACAAAACCAGATACTTCAGGAAAGAAGGGTATATTTGTGGGATACTCTGAAAGCTCGAAGGCTTATAGAATATACTTCCCAAGATACAAGAATATCGACATCAACAGGGATGTAACATTTGATGAAGACACAGCTTACAACAAATCCAGAAAGAGACCTGCTGAAGAAACTGAAGAAGCAGAAGCACCCATAATTCATGATACAACCATGAATGAAGAAATTCAAGAAGAAGATCGAGAATTTGAAGAACCACAAAGACCTATAGATCCACCTCAGGAGAAGAATCCTCATAAGAGGAAACCTGCTTGGGTACAAGAAATTATCCAAGGTGCGGAAAGATATGGGGCTCCAGAAGAGAATCATAGAGAAAGAAAGAGAACCAGATTTTGTTCTGGATATGTAGCTTTACTATGTGATGTTATCAATAAAGAACCTTCCAACTATGAAGAAGCGGTAGAACAGAAATAATGGAAGGACACTATGATTGAAGAGTATCAATCGATCATGAAGAATGATGTTTGGGATGTTGTCCCAAGACCAGAAGGGAAGTCAGTTGTAACATCCAAATGGATCTACAAGATCAAGCATGCTACAGATGGTAGCATTGAAAAATATAAGGCAATATTTGTGGCTCGTGGCTTCTCACAAAAGGAAGGAATAGATTATGAAGAAACCTTTGCTCCTGTGGCCAGATACACTTTTATCGGAACAGTACTTGCATTGGCTGCAGTAATGAAATGGAAGATACACCAAATGGATGTCAAGACTGCTTTCTTGAATGGTGTAGTGGAAGAGGAAGTGTATGTAGAACAACCACTCGGTTTTGAGACACATTACATAGAGTCTCATGTGTGTAGATTGAAGAAATCCCTGTACGGTTTGAAACAGGCACCCAGGACATGGTACGGTAGAATTGACAACTTTCTATCTAGTTTGGGTTTTACCAAGAGTAAAGCAGATTCCAACCTTTACTACAAGGTTGAAGATGGCAACCCAGTGATGCTTCTACTATATGTAGATGATCTGTTTGTAATAGGTATGGATGGGTTGATTGCTTATACGAAGAGAAAGCTTGCTGCCAAGTTTGAAATGAAGGACTTGGGTATGACACATTATTTTCTAGGTATGGAGGTGTGGCAAAATGCAGATGGAATCTCCCTTGGACAAGGGAAGTATGTAGTAGAGATCTTGAAGAGGTTTGGGATGATGGACTGCAATGCTATGGCCACACCTATGGCATCGAACCTGAAGCTATTGAGTAATGATTCATCAGAGATGGTTGATGCCATGATGTATCGTCAGATGATTGGGTCCTTGATGTACCTGATGAACATGAGACTAGACATTTGCTTTGCTATGAACACCTTGAGCCAATTCTTGATAGATCTGAGACATGTTCACTTGATTGCTTCAAAGCACATTCTAAGGTACCTAAGGGGTACAATTGATTATGGGCTCAAGTACGAGGTGAATCAGAAGATTAACCTGGAGGGTTATGTTAATTCAGATTGGGCAGGCAGTGCCATTGATAGGAAAAGCACTTCAGGTTGTTTCTTTAGTATGGGATCAGGTGTGATCTCTTGGTTTAGCAGGAAGAAATCCTGTGTGGCACTGAGTACAGCTGAAGCAAAGTATGTTGCAGCTTGTTTAGCTAGTTGTGAGGAAGTATGGCTGCGGAAGCTACTTTCTGATTTATTTGATCTCCAGATGCATGCTACTTGTATACATTGTGACAACCAGAGTTGCATAAAGTTGTCAGAGAATCCAGTGTTCCATGACAAGTCAAAGCATATCAAGATTAAATATCACTATATCAGGGATATGGTGCAGAAGGGAGCAGTGAAGATCCAGTATGTTGCAATGGAGGAACAAATAGTTGATGTATTAACGAAGCCATTGGCTAGGGTGAAGTTCAAGTACTTCAGGGAGAAGCTTGGTGTTCTCTAGATAGAGGTTTCCTCCAAGGAAAAGTGATGAGTCCCATAGCCATTCTGACATGGTGAGAGGATTGGTTCCTTCCATGTCATATACGAGTGCTGAGATCCATAGCCATTCTGATGAGTAGGTTAGATATAAGGGTTGAGCCATTATGTCATGGTGAGAGGATTGGTTCCTTCCATGTTAGATGTGAGTGCTGGCCATTCTATCGATTAGGATAGATGTAAGGGCAGCTGCCATTCTCCTGGAGAATGGAGGCGCCTGGTTAGTTACCAGGTAGCTCAGTCTAGGACTGGGGGGCATTCTGATATGACGGTAGGATTGGTTCTTACAGGATCAGATGTGAGTGCACGCCTTTTCAAACATGCAGATGCATTGGTTCCTTGTATGTTTCGAATTTAAGTGCAGAGCCTTTCTTTGATCATGTGTTGATCAGATATAAGTGTTGAGCCTTTCTTCAATCATGTGTTGATTAGATATAAGTGTTGTGACTTTCTTTGATCATTGGGTGATCAGATGTAAGTGCAGTGCCTTTCTTCAATAATTGGTTGATCATATGTAAGTGCATGATCCTTTTGGCATGGAGGATCGGTTCCTCGCATGGCCAATTGTAAGTCCTGGACCTTTCTTTGATCATTGGTTGATTAGATGTAAGTGTTGGGCCTTTCTGACAGGGTTGTGGGCTATGTTACCACATGGTCAGATGTGAGCATTGGGCATTGCCTTTCTGATATGATTATAGGATTAGTTCCTACATGATCAGATGTAAGTGTTGGGAAAATACCTACATGTTGGCTAGGCCTACATCCAACATGAAAAAGGGTTGGCTCTGCAGAACTTCCTATGATGAGAAGAATCATGAGATAGCACCTGTGAAGATTCAGTATTGATGATCCAGATCGAGAGATGAAACAGATCCAGATATGATTCTCCAGAGATGATCTATATCGAGTGATGATCCAGATCCAGTGATGATGATCCAGATCCAGTGATGATGATCGAGATCAAGTGATGATCCAGATCCAATGATGATGATCCAGATCGAGTGACGATCCAGAGATGAAGAAGACTTGAAGAATGCAAATGACAAGAAGATCCAGAGAAGAAGACCAGTGATGAAAATTGTGTCGAGAGAATACCTTCCTAGTTAAGAGGGAGTGTGGATGTAATTGTAACTTTAGAATTTATTCACTTGTATTTCTTATCTATTGTAACCCGATGTTTATTTTGGGATGTTCTTGTGTCATGTCCTGCCCTGATGTTCCTATCGGGAGAATATATAATGTAAACAAGTCATGTCAAGTCATTATGGGTAACCCTCGTATTGTCTAAGGGTTAAAGTCCCCGCAGTTATGGGGCACTAGGGTTATTAGACTCACCTAGTGAATTTGGCCCTAGTAGGTTTTTAGTCATGTCAGGATTAGTATAAATAGAGAGCTGGACTCTCTATTTAGCACACAAATCATACACACTCAAGTGTAGTGCATAGTTGAGGAAGAGAAAGACATTGGGGCTAGAGGAAAGAGCTTACTGCTATCGGGAGATTGTCTTACTATTTTTGGGTTTCACTTTGGTGCTGATTCTATCTCTAAGGAAGTTGCGGGGTTTTATCCATTTATGGTTTCCCTGAGGAAAAACATTGCGTTCATTGTCTCTTGTGTTTGATTGATGTGCTTTTTGTTCTCTTAGTTAAAGATCCTAATGATATGCTAGCTTAATGTTGAAAAACTAATAGAAAACATAGTCACCAAATTTGGTTGTTTGAAAATTCTACTCAGCGACCAGAGTGAATTTTAAATACAAGCGTGTTGGAAAATCTCAACATGGATCTACATCAACCATCTGGAATAAGGTATGTTCCATATCCCTTAGTGTTAGAAGCATTTTTTTCTCTTGCACATTGAAATGGATTGATTTCTGGTGTCATTGAGTCTGTTGTGGTCTACCCCAATCCATAGGAAGTGTCTCTCTATAACCGAATTGGTGACTCTGCTGGGGAGGTTCCTTGTTTTTCTTTGGGGATTGGGTGCATAATGTGCTTGAATTGCTCTATGTTTCTCTGTGTTTCTGTGTCAGGCCCAAAAGTATGTTTTCCCTGTAGTGTCCTGTTGAAGTAATTTAGGTCTTAGCTTATCATTTAACCCCCTTTCTCTTATTGTACGTGGGTTTTTGCTTTAAAACTGCGTATAAACACGGGTTTTGTCTGAACAGATGCATATACACGAAGGTTTCCTACAAATAGTTGCATATGCCCCTCTTTTGAGTGTGAATTGTGTGTTTGATAGATGTTGGGTGGATTCTAAATTTTGCCGAGTCTTCTTGGATGCTTTTGTGGTCTGTCTGCTTCCTCTGTTTCTGACCAGAGACCTTTTTTATTTTCTTCTTAGTTAGAAGTTGTTCTTTTCATCTTATTTCATTTTTGTTTTGGTATTAGTGCATTAGATTTATTTTATCTCAGCTTCTTGCTTGGCTGTTGTCTGATAGTTGTCGCAGGTTTTGGGGGTTGTAGAGTCTTTTATTGCATTTACATATAATTTATTTCAAAAATACAAAAATATTCTATTTTTGGCATGTTTGTGCATTTTTGCATTTGAATAGTACTTGCATTAGGGTTTCTCAGTTGATTAGTAGTCAGGTTTTCATATAGTAATGGTTGCATTGTCATTTGAAGGAAAAATATGCATCTCATGTAATGGCATACCCCGTTTTCACATTTAAAGACAAAATTGCACATGCCATTGTTTGTTAGGTGTGCATATTTAATTTCACTACCGAGTCATAACCTCATTGGTTGCATGGTCATTTATTTTGAGTAATCATAGCCTCTAAAATGAATGCTTAATTGAAAATGAATTACACATTTTTATTTGATAGGATACATCAACAAGCTTAGGTTTTAGAGTCTTGGAATAGGTTTTTGTGAGTAATTTTCTCCAAGACTACTAAACAAAACAAGTAGGTGTCTTCCCAGGTGAGAGAGTGAAATCCTTGGTATAATTAGTGTTATCAGGAGGCTCCTCTTACACAAGAGTTAAGCACGATGCAACGTACAGATTTGTGGTGGGGATAGCCCCTTGCCACTCCATGTGTAGCGCCAGATATATTTCCATGATCTTATTCGTATCTAGGGTATTTTGAGGTACCTTTGGTGCTTTTGAGCTTCAGGATTTGATACCTTGCCCATATAGTAGATCCCACTTGCGACTATCCACCTGAGCATTGGTTATATTGGGGTGACCTTAGTTTCCTTACCTAGGTATCACAGGGGATACTTGCAGAGGTTATTATGTGAGTGTGTTGGCCAGGTAGAGGTCGGACAATACAGTCGCTTTATGCATTGAAGCTGAGGGACACTATAATTGGTTACACATCTTCACTTGTAGTGTATGGGAGTTTTAGGCCTCTCCTAGGTGAAACATACCTGCTACATTTAGGAGCTCATTTATCCTCCCTCTTGGCTTGTCTGCATCTGGCTTAGATTTTCTTAGGAGTTTTCTCTTTGTGAGCTAGTTGGATTTAGGGACCACGGTTACTTGAGTATATTTATGTTCTCTTGAGTTCGGGTCCTTTTATGTTCGGCATGATTGATATCGCTACTAGTATCCCGTCACCCAATCCAGGTCCTAATCCGGACCCTGGTGTTGGACTTCGGTGAACCACATCCCCTTACCTTGTTCATAGAATCGAGAGTGATCATATTCCATCCTCTACTCCATTTATGGAGGATTTTCACTCCTTTCTCCCAGTATTAACACTAGTGTTCGTTCTCATGGGGGTGGTAGTGGATACGTGAACGTTGGGTCTCCACCTTACATTCCTTCTTATGTCCCATCGTCCACCACATTGTTTCCTTTAAATGTTGTTGTCATGATCAATCCTCCCTATATACTATAGTTTGGACTCTTTATTGATTGTTTCTAGATATTTTGTACTAACATTATTGTCATGTAGGGTCCATTTTTTGTACACTCTCTCCGGGGATTTGACCCGTTCGTTCCCATGGAAGGTATAATTTTGAACTGGCATATAGGTTATAACCACATTTTTTCTTGCATTATGCATTGCCTTATGACCATGTCGCCTTGAATATAGGTACAAAACCACTTCGTAATGTCATAGAACCTTCCCACTGCTATTAGAAGTGGCATTACGTAAGTGGTAGAGCCTTCCTATTCATGGGTTCCCTACATAGATCCCGCTTTTCCATTTGGTAGCCATGATGTGAGTCTTCCACTAGGTTTGGGAGTCCCTTGTAGTCCTGCAATGTCCTTGAGCAAGAGCCTCAAATCCCCCTTGAACTTTATGATGACCATATCCCATAGGGAATCCCTTTTATATCAAGTTGTAATTGCATTTCATGCATTTTTTTTCCTTATTGACCTTTATGTTGGCTCCCAAATTCAGAGTTATAAGCCATATAGCCTAAGCTTGTCTCGATTCTAGCCAAGCATATCCTTTTTATATATCCTTTGCTACTTGATCATCCCTTATTGGGAAGAGACCTTCTCCTGAGTGTCCTTATCCTACACATGCTTCCTTGCATTGAGAAGAGGTATGTTCCACTGCTTGGAACTATTTTACTTGTCCGCAACACTCGTCTCCTCCTAGATATGTGCTATAAGAACTTTTATTCTTTTTCAATCTTTCTAATATGGAAAAGACCAAAAAAAATTAAAAACATAAAATCCAGAAGGGAAATTATATTACTTTTGGCAACTGTCGATTCATGTCTCCTTCAAACAGAGCATTGCATATCACATCCATTGGTTGGGTTATTAGTACGACTTTAGGAGTTATACTCGTTATTCGAAGTTTTCTACATTGACTAGTTATGCTTCTAGTCCCCATGGAGCCTCTGATGATGCCTCCTGTGTCACATAGTTGTCCTAGTTTGCATGTTGAGTCTATGTTTCCTATTGAGTCACTATCTGCCTTATTCTCTTGTTCAAAGAAAGTTTTAGCCTTAGTCGACCATTCCTTAGTTATCTTGTCTTTTTGTGTCAGCCAATCCTAATACAGTTACTCGTTCATGCACATTTTGTTCATTTTATTTCTTCCAAATCATCTAGAATTCATGAGAACCTCGTGTTGGTTGATGGGGGATGCCTTAATTCCCTCCTTCTGGCGGATTCCATTCCATCGACTTCAGATCATTTTTTTGGGAATATGAGTCTAGAGTCCATTAAGTTCCTTGAGACTTACAGTCATCAATGGTAGGTTCTCTTTCCATCAACATTCTTGGGTACATCAATGTCCCCTGATCGATGGATTCTTTCAAGTGTTCAACCTCAACACAAATATTCGCACTTGTTATATTTTACTCTGTACCTTGATTCCCATTATCATTATCGGTGGGATATCTCCCGTCTTTTAATGGTATACATCAATGATTGGTAATCATATGATGGTCCATCATGTTCAGCCTTGACACCTTAATTAACGTGATGGGACATGTACTCATAGAGGTTTTCCTATAAGGCCTCTGATCTTGGTGGAATTCCACATATGCTACCTCTTTGATTGTGCCAGTATTTATGAGATTTCAGCTCTCATGACCACCAAATTCCAGTGTATTCTCATATATATTCATTCATTATGGAGATCTTGTTCACTAGATATTGTACGTGGCGATGGCCACATGTGACATATGTCTATTATGCCTATTCATGGCCATTGTACTCTTATGTATCTGAGACTAGTACATGCATATTTGTAGTCACATGCTGAGATTTACCATTGTATTGTACTTATTAGTGGATGGTTCTTCCACATGGGACTTCATTACTCCACTTCTAGGATGGATATAATGTATTTCGGCCATCATGTTACCCCTCCGACCTCACACATTATGGGGAATCTATTATAGCTGATTTTATCACACTTGGTAGATCACAGTTTTATGGCCTTCCATGTCCCTTTGTAGACTCTTTGGACCCCCCTTACTCAAATGATACTTTGATGATCCAATAAAATCCATAAAAAACACATGTTTATGGTTGTATGCGACTTTTAAGCTGATACCTGCATGTATAGGCAACTTGCTCCACTGTAGCCTGCGTACATCAGGAAATGTGCATAAAAACAAAAACTTTTGGGGGTTTCCTCAATGAATCTTGAATAACTTGACTCTTGGCCTTCCATATGCCTAGAAATTCTCAGACTTGACCCTCCTTTCTCTATTGGAGTGGCATATATTGAGCCTCTTGGATGCATTGAAGGAGGAGAATCTTGGAGAGAAAGGAAACTATAGTTCATTGTTGCCTCATTTTCGTATGCTTGAGTTTGCATCCCTTTGTCCTTTTGACAACGCATTGCTGTTCTTCCCAAGATTTCCATTGCTTTGTAAGCTTGAAATTGAGATGGAGGATTCAAGTGGTGGAGGCCTAGGTGGAGGACTCAGTTTCTCTATTTTGACGAGGTGTCGACAGAGTTTGTCATTGTTGTCTCTATTTTTTATTAATAGAAATATTCATTTCTCGTCCATTACATCTGTATGACTATGAATATTTTATCCATTGATGTAGTTATATTTTCTTATACATGTTGGTTTTATATATGCTAGAGTAGGCCTAACACTTTAACATATAGCATGCATGTCTTGTTTGTTGTTGTTGAGAGTGAATTATAAATACAAGTGTGTTGGAAAATCTCAATGGGGATCTACATAAACCGCTCGGAATAAAGTACATTCTGTATCCCTTAGTTTTAGTAGCATTTGTTTCTCTTGCATATTGAAATGGATTGATTTCTAGTGTCATCCAATCTGTTGTGGTCTACCCCAAGCCACAGGAAGTTTCTCTCCATAACAAAGTGCATGCTAAGTGATTGTCTATATGACTACTTAATTGTTTTATTCCTTAGAAGGGAATTGGTAGCTAGACCAACATGACCCAAAGGAATTTGATATATCCACTATATGAATGAATGAATTAAGTAGGTAATTTATTACAAATCCTGTTATGGCATGCTTGAATGCTCTTAAAGATGGCTTATGAACTACATGTTGGATAAAAGGATTGATGGTACTTCTATTAATTTGGTAATGGAATGATATTTTATCTATATGTTTTATCTGTACTTCCTTTGGATAGCTTAGGCTACGAAGTATCAATTTTCTTGCTGCTTAACTTAGTTTTGCTTAAGGATTCTTAGCTTTGTTTGAGGCTTTGGATATATGTTGGAAGCGTGTTAATGGTCATTTCCATCTTGTGGTAGTGTTTTTTTCAATAAAATGGCCAAGTGTTAGTATAATAAATCGGAGTAATCACGATCATTGATTACAGTGTCGATGAATTGGTGCCAACTCCCAACTTTCGATATACCAACGTCAGAAATAAGAAGTCAAGAGTAGTTTTTTGTTATGTTTTGGTTGTTGGCACCAACTCTCGACTTTTGACCCGACGATGTTGGGAATTTGAAGTCGGGAATATTTTTTGTGTTTTTTGGTTTTCCATGCTGAACTCTAGCTTCCAACGTGTCGATGTTGGGAATTGAAAATCGGGGGTGTTTTTGTGATTTTCGGCTTTTCAGTGATGACTTTCAACTTCCTACATGCCGATGTCAAGAAAAGGATGTCGTGAGTATGATTGCCTTTGTTTTTTTTTATTTTGTGTTGATTACTAACTGTTGATCGGGATTGAGATGGGAATGTTAGGATCAATAGAATTGAGTCAAGATTGATAATTTTAAGTCGAAATGCATATTAATCCTTTGGATGCGTTAATTAACACTAAATAATGAATTATTAAGTAATTCTAATATGCAATTAAGACTTATTTAATCTTGTTAAGTTGTTTTTAAATCTACGCTTCTACTATCTTCGAGTCATTTTTGGGTCGTGGTGAATCATTTGTTTGAATTCAATTTTAATTTTGTATAATATTAGAGCATGTATGTCGACCTATGGTTGTTTTTAGCCACTTTAGGTTATTCGTGTGGTTGTGTAGTGTCAGGGTGCATTACAGTGTAGTATCAGAGCTAATATTTTAACACACAGCCTATGGGATTTGTCTAATTTTAAAGAATGTATGCTCTGGATAAAATTTAATTTTTCATTTTATCTTGTATGAAATGTTTATATGAGGGTAATGTGAATACTATTATGCATATGAATTTAGTGTGGACTAACAATCGAGGTTGATTTCATATTGCTTGTCACAATACATATTTTCAAGCCATTGTATTGCAGATTGCCAGTGTAGTAGGAAAGTAGTATTGAAATAATGGAAGAAATCTTAGAAAGGCCTCACTTTGTTGAAGAGGTGAGAATGGGTGATTAAGAGACATAATCCAATGGTCATCATCCTGATATGGGACCCATGGAAGTGTTCAGGACTTTGAAATATATCTAGGATGGAAATGGAAAAATTCTTGAGTGTATGGAACAATAAAGTCATTAAAACAACAAGTGATCCAGAAATTGATGAGGTTATAGAATTAGGTGCAATAAGTATCTCTTGTGGTAAGAAAAGAAGGTGAATAGTTCTTGAATAAGGAAATTCCTGATAGGTACCGGTTTTCCGGGGATAGGGATGCAAGTGAAAGGAAGATGCATTTTTTATATCATTCAGTGGAAAGTTATCAGGGGAAAGAGGAACCCAAAATTCAATATGATGTCCATCCTATCACTAGTGGAAAATAAGTGATTAGTGACCAGGAGACCAAAAATTTTGGTCACCACAGTCTCCTTAAAGGAACAAATGACCAAAATTGATAATTCTAAGTGAGCTGACAAAAAACAACCAAAATAAATGACCACTTTTGGTCACGGGATAAAAACAAACTAAAAATGACCAAGATAAATGACCAAATTTGATCACGAGATATGTAGACTACAAATGACAAGATAACAATTGGTCATTTATTTGGTCATTTTTAGTTGTGTCACTCCGGCAATGGAAAAAATTACAAATTTGACAATGAATTTGTACATTTTTAGTAAAATGTAGACCGTCCCATGTGTCATAGTGCAACTAGTAACACCAAATTAGTTATCATCACGATGTTCTAGCACATGTCCTATATGGAATTCTAGACTAGATTATCATCATTGAGTTGGATTCCTTCCCTTAGAGTGTGATTCCACATAAATATTATTGACTCATTTGAGTTTCTCCTAATTTTCTACTAATTCAATATGGGTTTTGAAAACTATACTCCTATAAAAAAAATTATAATATAGGCACACCATAAATTCCTTGTAACATATAATTTTATAGGTTTCTAGTGCCAAATTTTTGTCTTTGTTGGAAGGGGGCTTAATTAAGCCTTTTGGTTTTCCTCTTGCTTTATGGTTTTCCCTTTCCCAATTCAAAGAAAATATATAAGAAGACAAAGACAGGAACTATCTCTCAATGTTCATGGTTTGGGAGCAAACAACATGACAAAATAGGACAACCGAATTAGTGCATTTCAAAAACACTTTGATCTCCTCATCCTGGACCTCGTATTATATCAGACTTTGCAGCTACAATATCTGAGTGTACTAATATTTTCCAAGAGGAGTTCCTCAAGACTATGCTCCAAGGTCTCAGACTGGAGAGCGTGATCGTTGTCAGGCATATATACAGTGGCTTCATTTCTTGGTGTATTAATTGATAGGGATTTTTATCATTTAGGTTTGAATAACAACCGTGACAATGGATTTTACTAAATCCTAATTAAAAAACCTACATCCTAATTAAAAAATAACATAAAATTTAGCATTAATATGAATATATATTACAATATATATCTATTATTATGTACTACTAATTCTCATTATAATATAATTACTATCACTATATCTACTTAAATAGTATGAAGTATTTACCATATTAATTCATATATTCCTTTACTAAATATAACTAAAATCATTTTAAAAATTCTTTCAACATTTTAATCAAGAAATCCAAAAACCGACCAATTAAATTTAATAAAAATTAAGAAAAGAAATTTATAGTCAAATAACTATATTAATTATATATATTAATTTGCAATATTTTATTCAAAAATGAATGATGAAGCTTTTATAAAAGGCTTCTTCATGAGGGTTCCAAACCATTCAATATAAAACACATACTTGTTCATGAGGGTTCAAAACCATTCAAAGAAACATATACTCAACATCTACCTCTGAATTTCAGGCATCCAACATCTTGGTGGGAGACACTATGCAATCAAGGTTTCAGGCATCTCAACAACAATTTCTATGGCCACCCAGATAAGCAATGGATCCTTCTCATATTCATATTAATTTGATACATATATCATCACTTTCATTTCCATTTAAATTGATTTGGGAAAGTGAATCTATGTTAAACAATGATGCACTGATTTTTGGCTCTTGAAGGTTTTCCAACCTATAGGGTTCATTCTATGGGCATATATAATCCTAATCCAAACCTACCACCAGAATTCTAGAGAAAACTATCGGGGAATTTTTCAATCCAAAGCATATCATAGTATAGGTAAATGAACCCTATTCAGTATCATGCCTAATCTTCCTCAAATAGGGTCCGCCTATATTTATCCTTACCTTAATTATTGACCTTGCTCGAAGGACCTGCCTGTAGGAAGGGTTGATCTATGAGGGTTCAGCCTCCTTGGTTACAACATTCTTCTCTATCTGAAACCAGATGCCTCATCTAGTTCCATTTCAAAACCCTCCCTTGATCGGATTCCTCATAAATATTTACCTCCTATTAAGAAACCCCCACTGAATTCCCCAAATATTAGCCACCAAAATGGTTGACCGTCTCAGCCTTTCTTCAACAACCATCGAACCTCGACCTTTTGCACCTAGGTTTATGGATATTAAAGATGACTGGACAGTGTATAAAAACCAAACTGATCATTTTAATGAATTGACATTCCTTCCCTGACCACCTGAATTCTACAACACACTGGCCCTAATCGTGACACAAAGCACTTGCGATTCACTAATTTGACCCATGAGATAGATCAAGTGCTTGGTTACCCGAAGATCATGTAGAGAATTGGTGTCATTATGGTTTTTTCTAAATAAAATAAGTACACTCTTCTTAGTTGATTTTCTTAATATTTGTAAAAGAAAGGAGTCTCGATCACCTTTTTGGGTGGAGCAACAACTTTTGGATTCAAGTCCTAAATATTACAAGGATGAGGCTATGCATTCACCTGAAAAATGGGCCTTTACTTTGGTTAGTTATGTTTTTATCAATAGATTTAGTATCTCAAGTATGAGATGAGGTTAATCCTAGAATAGAATGAAGCTCTCTCTAGTGTCTTGGAGTGCCAAAGGGATGACTATCCCATTTGTTCCAGAACTTTGTCCTTTGGACTTTTTAAGATCAATTATTTCATGAGTAAACTTCTGGATGATCCTATGTAAGCTATCCAGGTTGGTTGAATCTTTATCTTGAGCTTATGCAACAAGATTTACAAAAGAAGCATGTTTATTAGATGGTACAATTGGATTTTTTTCGTCTACCCTCCAGTTTTCCTTTAGACAGATCATATCTTTCTCCACCTTGATGGCGTCATCCATTGTTTCTGTGAGTTTTTGTCTCCCAACTCTCTTCACAAACATGGACATAGTAACTGGAAGAGAATTTGAATAGAATTCAAGTTGAAAATCTTGTGCAATCTCCAGGTACTCCACTAGCGAGGGACAGTCAAGGGTCAATTGATGCAACCATGGAAGTGATTGAATTACCTGTATATACACCATCAGAAAAAAAATCCCCAGTAACAGGTATCCCAATTACAAAAACCATATCCCTTCTCAAACTAGACGTCCTCATAGATGACTTATATTCTTAAGTAATTGTTGTTGGTTATTTCTAATCATTTTCCCAATCTTATCACTTTCTTGATACCACATTTTTATTTATTGATGCCACTTTTTAATTTTCTCTGGGATGGGCTGAGGTGGACTTTGTGTTTGATTAGTTGTATCTAACATCTATGTTAGTGCTTATCTTGAAGATTTCTCATGCTTGTATATATTTCCCCATTGTTTTCCCATGGGATAAGAATATTATTTAATAATTATAAGGGCCGCATCAAGATTCATGTAGTACTCATAATAGTGCAGTGGAAATCTCCTTAACACCATTTTTGAGTGTTGATAGTAACTCAAAATACATGCTTAATAAATATATATTGTCCTTTCCAGATAATGAACATTCCAAGCATGAAAATATGTTGTCATCATTTCTATCATATATTAGTATTTTCCTATGTCATATAAGCATACAAACCACCATTCCCATCCCATGGGACTAACATTCCTTTAAAATGGTATTCTGAAACAAATATTTGAAGTGGACCACTTCTTTTTTTACCTGTGATAGTAACCTCTCTGATTTCTCCATAAGGGATTGTTTGGTGATGAACTTGTTGGAATACATCATCAACCTTGTTCTATCTTTTACCTCTAGCTATTTCAAATATGAAATTCTTGGAATTTAGGTACTTGATGATCTCACAGGATATATTAGGTTTATTTTCTAATTCTTTTTTAACAACATTAATATCTCTACCTCCATTTGTGATTAACTCAAGTTCATCGTTTTCTATTACACATGAGTTCCAATAAGTGAATATTACTTCAATGATTCCATCCCAAATCATGTACCTAGCATCCCTCAAGGATTCCCGACTGAATTCCTTACTTGAACTATCCACTCGCTTCTCCAATTTATCTCTCTTTGTAATGGAATTTATCGACAATTCTTTTTTTACTTGGCAATGTCTTGACAATGCCTTTTTGTTCTTCTTCCCTTTTTAATTCTGTTTCAGGTTAAAGGATTCCTTTTCGGATGTTGTTAGATCTAAAACTACTTTAGACCACTCACCTCTAGTCATGAAAACATGTTGTTGAGAAGTATACAAGCACCAAGAGGTATCAAATATCCCGAGGTGCAAATCTCTTCTGAGCAATTATACTCGAAAAGGGGTTTGCACCTTAGATTTGATCCCTCTCGGCACTTGATAGAACCCAGGATTTTATTCATCCAAATGGACTTCTAGACATCAATTGAGAATAATAAAGCAGTTATATTGGTTTGATGTTGTGGATTGTATACGAATTTCACAAAGGAGGACTATCCCCGATATGATCATAAACCCACATTTTTCCTTCTAGATAAACACTATGTCAACCTTTAAATGTGAGCTTTGGCAAGTAATTGATGGCAGAAACCTTGTTGGAAATGGTAAACCTTTAAGACTTGTCATTGTTGTGTATATCACTTAAAAAACTTGAAATTTGTGCTTAGCAGTAGTGGGGAAAAGAACAGATGCATAGTGGGTGGATAATCTAAAATTGTGAACATGGATATTCATAAGCCCAAGTAGAAGAAAACACCCGAATCATGGGCATGTGCATCCTTTAACTTGACTGCTGGTACCTAATCAAAATGCCATGGAGGTGTTGAAATGCAATGATTAGAATGTGGTTGTGTGCTTATACACAACATATTTATGAAGGAGGTATAGGTTGTTTTAACAATCTAAGAATGACACACTCTTGATTCTTGGCTACTACATAACAACACATTTATCCCTTTTACAGTAGTTTGAACATGCATGCTTGAAGAGGGGTTACTTTCTATTTTGAGACTACATAAAGATGCATTCACACAATTTAAGTGTTGAGTTATTTTCAGCATATGTATAGTGCATAGTTGGTTACAATATGTTAGGATTTAAATTTATATCATGCAATAACAGGGATGCACTTCTCTAGTGAGGAGTCTTAACATGTTGTTTAGAAGTTTTAGCACAACTAATGTAGGAATTGTTTTAAATATACCGAGGCTTCCTTATGTGTTGAAATGACAGCATTTGTGAAGGCAAGTTCTAGGAGGTTGATTACTTGTTTTGGAATCTAAGGAAGGCACACTTAAGGCACACACCTTCTTAGCAAGAGTTCCTTGTCTATTATGGTAGGTCATGAGGATGAAAGGTAATGGAGGTTGCATGTCCGTTGGCATGAAGAGGGTGACAAAATTGTTGGTAAGGAGATTTCCTATCTTTAGGGAAAAATAAGAACACACAACTGCTGTGAAAGGAATATTTCTACTCTATGTTAGAGTGCACAACATGTGTGGGCAAATTTGGTGGTGGAAGGGAAGAATTTTAACAGGTTGAAAAACAATATGATGACAATTCAAAGATGATGTGGGGGTTGGATCCATTGATATTTCATCTTTATTGTAACTTATAATTTCCTATTGAGCCTCTTGATAATGAATGAAAATATGAGCATGTGGTCCACATTTTTCCTCTAGTTTCGGTGTCACTTTTTTATTGTTGATGCTTGCAACTCTCTAATTTGATTTGATTAATCAATTTCACAAGGGTGTGTAGGTTTTCTTCCCTATCCCAATGGAGCTTTTGTGAATTTGAACTATCGTTATTGACTCCAAAGGTTCATAGCATAAGAATATTTCCCTTAGTTATATTTAGAACAACTAGGACAAGGTTGTGTTTCCAAAATTGACAATAGGGATCAAAACATCTTGATCCTCTGAGATTCATCCAATACAAATGCCTCATCATATTTCACCATTACAGAATGGGAATTTTCTTTTGTTATCATCTGACTCGATGACCCAATTGTTAGATTTTTATCATTTAAGCAATATGATCTTAGGATCTTATCTGAGAGAATAACATGCACAACAATCAATCACAGGAGACAATAGACACAAAGATTTTCGTCAGGGAAACCATAAAGGAGAAAACCCTGTGACTTCCTGAGAGATAGAATGAGCACCAATGGCAGCAGTAAAACCCAAAGACAGAAAGATGAACTCCAACAGCTTTTCTCTCTCTCTCACTTGTGTGAGCTCCTCCTCTCTCACCTATGCGCTATAGCTGGGTGAGTGTGTGTGACAAATAAAGAGGCTCACTCTCTATTTATACTAGTTTCTGACTTGACAATTACTTACCAGGGCTGACTTCTCTAGGATATTCTAATAACCCTAGTTCCCCACAACTGTGCGGACTTTTCCCCCCAATCAACAAGGAGGGTTAACCTCCATGACTTTACACGACTTGATTACATTAATGATTCTCTTGATAGGAACATCAGGGACCAATGAAATAAAATATATGAAACATACAAGTGAATACATTTCGAAGTTACAAATACATCAACACTCCCTCTTAACTAGGAAGGTATTCTCTTGACACAATTCATTAGTACAAGTCTTCATCACTGGATCATCATCAAGGATGGATCATCACTAGATCATCATCATCATCACTGCTCCAGCTGTCTCAATCAAATGGTGCTATCTCTCAATTCTAATTGTCACAGGAAGTTCTACAGAGCCAACCCTTTTTCATGTTGGTTGTAGGCCTAGCCTCCATGTAGTTCTTCATCTTCTTCAACACTTATATTTGACCATGGGAGGAACACATGCAAAATCCATGTCATAAAGGCCCGCCCAATACTTATATCTGACAATGGGAGGAACACATCGAACATCCATGTCAGAAAGGTGCAACAGTCACATCTGACCATGAGAGGAACACATCCAGTATCCATGTCAGAAAGGCTCACTCAACACTTACATCCACCAGCATGGTAGGACACACCTACTACCATCTGGGAAAGGATTTTCACTTACATCTGACCATGGGAGGAAAACATCCAACATCCATGTCAGAAGGGCTCTGCACTTACATTTAACCATGGGAGGAACACATCAATAATCCATGTCAGAAGGGATCTGCACTTACTCATGGGAGAAACACATCAAGAATCCATGTCAGAAGGGATCTGCACTTACTCATGGGAGGAACACATCCAACATCCATTTTAGAAGGGCTATGCACTTACATCTAACCATGGGAGTAACAAATCCAGTATCCATGTCAGAAGGGATTTGCACTTACATCTGACCATGGGAGGAACACATCCAACATCCATGTAAGAAGGTCTCTACACTTACATCTGACCATGGGAGGAACACATCCAACATCCATGTTAGAAGGGCTATGCACTTACATCTAAACATGGGAGGAACACATCTAGTATCCATGTCAGAAGGGATTTGCACTTACATATGACCATGGGATGAACCAATCCTACCACCATGTCAGAAAGTAACACTGACTCATCACATCCCCTTGGAAGGAACCTCGATTTGGAGAACAACAAGCTTCTTCTTGAAGTATTCAAACTTCATTCTGTCCAATGGCTTAGTTAACACTTCAGCTATCTGCTCATCCGTCACAACATACTAGAGCTTCACTGCTCCTCTCTGCACCATATCCCTGATATAGTGATATTTGATCTCGATATGCTTCAACTTGTCATGGAACACCAAGTTCTCCGACAAATTCACACAACTATGGTTGTCGCAATATATATAGGTAGCATCCAACTGGAGATCAAACAAATAAGATAGTAGCTTCCTCAGCCACACTACCTCACAACTAGCTAAAAAATCTGCGACATACTCTTCTTCGGCTGTAATCGGTGCCACACAGGATTTATTCCTCCTAAAACAAGAGATCACACCTGATCCCATACTGAAGCAGCACCCCAAAGTTCTCTTCCTATAAATGACATTGCCTACCCAATTCAAATCCACATAACCTTCCAGGTTAATTTTTGATTCACCTCATACTTGAGCCCATAATCAACTGTACCCTTCAGGTACCTCAGAAAATGCTTTGCAATAATAAGGTGAACATGTCTCATATCCGTCAGGAACTGGCTCAATGTTTTCATAGCAAAGCAAATATCTGGTCTCCTATTCGTCAGGTACATCAAGGACCCAATCACTTGATGGTACATCATAGCATCAACCAAATATGATGAAGCATTACTCAATAGATTCAGGTTTGATGCCATAGGTGTGGTCATGGCCTTGCAGTCCATCATCTCGAACCTATTTAGGATCTCTACCGCAGACTTCCCTTGTCCCAGGGAGATTCCATCTTCATTCTTCCACACCTCCATGCCTAGAAAGTAGTGCATCATACCCAAGTCCTTCATCTCAAACTCAGTAGCAAGCTTCCTCTTGGCATATCAGCAATCAACCCATCCTCACCTGTTACAAATAGGTCATCTACATACAGTAGTAGTATCACAGGTTTCCCTTCCTCAACCTTATAATAAATGTTGGAATCTGCTTTACTCTTGGTAAATCCTAATCCATTCAGGAAGCTATCAATTCTTTCGTACCATGTCCTGGGTGCCTATTTCAAATCGTACAGTGTTTTCTTCAATTTACACACATGAGTTTCCCTGTCATGTGTCTCAAAACTGAGTGGTTGCTCCACATACACTTCCTCTTCCACTACACCATTCAAGAAAGTAGTCTTGACATCCATCTGGTGTATCTTCCACTTCATTACTGCATCTAGAGAAAGTATTCATATGATGGAAGTGTATCTGGCTGCAGGTGCAAAATTTTCTTCATAATCTATTCCTTCTTTCTGGGAGAACCCACGAGCCAAAAATCTTGCTTTATATTTCTCTATGCTACCATCTACAGCATGCTTGATCTTGTAGATCCACTTGGAAGTCACAACAGGCTTCCCCTTTGTTCTTGGGACAACATCCTAGACATCATTCTTCATGATCGACTGGTACTCCTCGATCATAGCATCCTTCCATTCTTTCTTCTCTGTCGCTTCTTCATAGTTGGAAGGTTCTTTATCAATGATGTCACATAATAGGCTACATATCCGGAGGAGGACCTAGTTCTCTTCCTTTGTCTCTACATTTATCCTAGAGCCCCATATCTTTCTGCACCATAGACAACCTCTCGTACCCATGCAGGTTTCCTCTTGTGAGGATTCTTCCCCTGGGGTGGATCTATAGGTTCCTGGGGTTCTTCTATTTCTTAATCTTATTCTTGAGTTGCATTGTTAATAGTTGTATCTTGAATCCTGGGTGCTTCTTCTTCTTCAGGGCCTTCAACAGGTCTCTTTCTGGATTTATTGTAAGCTAAGTCTTCGTCAAATGTTACGTCTCTTCTGATGTCGATCTTCTTGAATCCTTGGAAGTATATTCTATAAGCCTTCGAGCTTTCACTATATCCCACAAATATACCCTTCTAACTTTGTCCTCTTTTCTTTTGGAATGTGTATGTACACTGGACATCCAAATATTCTGAGATGACTGACTTCTGGTTTCTTTCCGGAGAAGACTTCTTCAGGTGTCTTGTTCTCAATTACTCTATGCAGAGTATGGTTCTGTACATACACATCTATCCTAGTAGCTTCTGCCCATAGATGCATGGGAATATCTTGATCATGAAGCATTTCCCTTGTAGATTCCATAATCATTATATTCTTCCTTTATGCAACCCCATTATGTTGTGGATTATATGGAGTGTTCAACTCCCTCTTAATCCCTGAATCTCTGCATAATTATTTGAATTGATTTGATGTGAATTCTCTACCATTGTCTGATCGAAATTTCTTTGTGGTTCTCGATCAAGGCTTTGAATTCTTTGAAGTTATTGAATACTTCATCTTTGTTTTTCAACTAAGTATACCCATGTCTTCCTAGAAAAATCATCAATGAAAGAAACATAGTATACATACCCACTCAATGAATTGGATCGGACCGCATACATCAAATTTCCAAGATTCCTTTTTCCTTTCTCTTGCTACTTGGAAATGTCTTCTTTGTGTTCTTTCCTTTCGCATATCCTTTGCAAACACCTTCATGTTTTTCCTATATTTTTAGAATACCTTCAACAACTTTTCTTGCAAGTGGTAGTGGCCTATAGTGCACATGTGCAAGCCTTCTATGCCAAAGTTCATTTGGCTCTAATGAGTCATGGACCAAGGCTTGTTCTAGTTGTCCCTTTAGCTTGTATAAGCCTCCCTCTTGCTCTCCAGTCACTCTTCATTATCTATAGTCTTTCCCTTTGGCCACATAAGGACTTGACCATCTACAAATGCAACCCTTATTCCTTTTGCATCCAATGCAGATATGGAGAGGAGATTCTTCTTTAGTCCTGGTACAAACAAGACATCCTTCATCTTCATAGACTTTCCAGAGTCTAGCTTATAGGAGGATTCACCACTACCTTTTATTGGATACTGGTAGTCATTCCTAAGTTTTACTTTGTGGGGTGATTCATGTTCGGATAGTTTCACAAAATATTTTTTGAATCTCATCATGTGTTTGGAAGCCCCACTATCTATAAGTCAATCATTGCTTCCATGTGTGACAGTTCTCGTAAGGGAAGAAATCAGAACATATTTTTCATCAGTTAAATAATCATCACTTTCTTGTTTGATTCTCTTTTTGGAAGGTTCATCATCCTCTATTGTGTGAGCATCAGGGATGATTTTAGGAGCGAAATTTAGCCCATTGGCGAAATTAAAGGAGTTTCAAATTTTCATTGGGCGAATTTATTATATTATAAAGGTTTTTAGGGTTAATATTAAATAGCCCATTTTTTATTTTCAAAAAATAAAAATAAAAACATAGTTAGCCCAACGATATTTGGTTGGAAATTATTGCAAACACCATTTTCACCCTTTGAAAATTGCTTTGGATCCAGCTTTCGCCTGTGATTTCCACCATGGGTTTCAGATAGAGGTCCTGTTCACCAACGATTTCCAGCATGGGTTTCAGATGGACGTCATGTTCGCCAGCGAATTCTAGCATGGGTTTAAGATGGAGTTCATGTTTGCCCTTAATTTCAAGAAATGGTCGTTTTTTAGTCCTATTCAGCCTCCATTTGGTTTCATAGCCCCTGTTCATCCTTGAAATTAGGAAATGATAGTTTTTGGACCCTCATTCACCCCGATTTGGCTTCTAAATCTCTCGTTCCTCCTGTATTTGGCATTTTTCGGAGTCCCATTCACCCCGATTTTGAGTATTTATCGTTTCTAGACTCTATAGCCCCATTTGGCTTATGAATGATGGGTTTGCTCAGTTTATGCACAATTATTTAAGACCAAAGAACATCTATGGTGACCACAACGGATTCAAGAAGAATTTGTACTATGATTTATGCACCAACGAAGTTCGAATTCAGTCTTTGTTGCATCTAGATTCTATGTGTTAGTCTTCACACGACTCTAACTCTTTGAGTTACAGGTTAGTATCTCTCAATTCATATTTTGGGTACTCAATGTGATCGAATTTCACAGTTGAAATTAAATTATTTTGGCTTAATGAGCTAGGGTTATTGTTGCTATTAAGTTGATTTCTTGGGTTTTTTTTTGGTTGCTGGAATATGCCCTATGACCTAGGGAATAACTCTCCTACATCTGGTTCTAGTAAAGGGTTATTGTTGCTATTAAGTTAATTTCTTGGGTTTTTTTGGTTGCTGGAATAGGCCCTATGACCTAGGGAATAAATCTCCTGCATCTGGTTCTACTAAAGGGTTATTGTTGCTATTAAGTTGATTTCTTATGTTTTTTTTGGTTGCTGGAATAGGCCCTATGACCTAGGGAATAACTCTCCTACATCTGGTTCTAGTAGGTCCTGACCTCTCTAGACAAATTCATGATTTCACCCTAGTACTCTCAATGAAATTATACTCTTGAATAATAATCTGTCAGCCCGACTGCCATCTAATTTTGGGTTGCTGAAAAACCTGATTGTCTTTGCTTGAAAAGCCCCATGAAATTTTATCTTGTTGTTTGCAAGTTGGAAAGAGCTCCATTTGTACAAAGATAATGGAATGCCAATTTTAGACTCATTTCAAGATAAATGGATAAAGAGGGTTTGAGAGAGAGTTACAAACTACATAGATATATTCAGGAAACACAATTTAAAATGAAATTTCCTGCACTCTTGGTTGAAACTTGTATAGGTATAAATGGTCTCACTTTAGGCACCTTTAACCTTGACAAAGAAACCCCAAGCAGAGAAAATGTTGAAATCAAATATTTGTATCCTAGGTGTGATTGCATGTGCATGCTGTCTCGAGTAGAGGAACGGAGAATCTTAATGGAAATTCTGAGACTGCTTGCAATCTTCCATATTCCATATCACCGACTTGTAATCTTGTAATATTCCATATCTTGCAATCTTCCATTTTATTCCTGTGCATACTAGGTCTTCCACTAATCATGCAAATTGGGATACACCCATGCAAACTAGGCCTTCCACTATTCTCTCATGAAAATGGGAATACTCCCGTATAAACTTAGTCTTCACACTATTCACTCATGAAAGTTGGATACACCCTTGTAATATTGCATTAATTTATAATTGAGGTGTATATACTCATTGGAAGAGGTACAAACCTGCTCCTACTATCAATATCTCAACCTTGTAATACCATGGAACATGGACCATTCTCCATAAGGTAAATCAACCTATTATATTTCTTTCTCTTTCACTCTTTAGCCATGCACATAGCTGGTCTCTACTATAAATATTACAACTGCATATATTTCATATTCTCTCTTGAGTTTATACTATGTATGTAGATTTGGAGAACTCAGAAAATACACTAACTTTAAACCTGATTTTTTTTATTTCCATAGATTCTACAACATATTTTATTGTTTCCTAGAGGTGCATGTTTTTGGTGCAATGAGAGTGCTCAATTCCAATTTTCAGCAAAGACATTGTGTAAAATCCTTCAGGAATGGTATCCAACACAGTCTGCATCTTCTACATGATATGCTAGAAAGTCTACTTACAATTCTACCACTGACATTTTCCAAAAATGTCTAAAAAAGTCACACAAACACTTGTGACTACTATTGTTAATGTGGCCTCTTTGTTGGCCTGTTTAAAGTGCTAAAGGAATTCCACACCTGGAGTGTTAATCGCTTTCCTACTTGCTGTATGAAAGAGACTTAAAGGACTGTTGGGACGCAGACTCCATGTTTGGGTAACTCCGCGGTTAATCAGAAAGTTTGTAAGTGGAGTTACGGGTCAAAACAGTCTTAGGGGTGTCGGGGGAAGTTAAAACTCATTTTTTGTAATAAACCCTTGGTTGAAATTCAGGATTTAGGGTTTTGGGTACCCATGGTTTAAGACCAGGGTTTTGTAAAAATGCGCAGTATAAATAAGCGCTTGTGTAAAGAAGATAGGTTAGGTTTTATGATGTAAGAAAGCTTAAGGCAAAGCTAAGGTTGATATTGTAAGAAAAGGTTAAGTCCCAGCTGTGTGCGTGGACGACCTCTGTAGCTGTGTGCGCAGAGGGTTTTTGTAAGAAAGATTGAGGAAATACCTGCAGCTGTGTGCGTAGGGGCCTGTTGCCGTGTGCGCAGCTTTTTAAGGACTGAAGGGATCTGCAGCTGAGTGCACAGATCAAACTGTGGTTTTGTAGCAAGTTGAATAAAACACTGTTTGTGGACGTAACCCCTACACTGGGGGTGAACCACGTTATATCCGGTGTTGTGGTTTCTTGTGTTGTTTCTGTTTCTGTTGTCTTTTATGCATTAATAACTGTATACATCTGATAAGTTAGATCATTGCTAATATTTAGCTTCGCTGTGAATTCCCTGTAGTGGGTTGAGCAAGTCACGAATGTTTATTTATCTGCGAAGTTATATTTGAATGAATGGTAAAGCTTTACAAGTATTGGTTAATAAGGTTATTAAAAGGCTAAGGTACAGTAATCCCCCTCTCTGCTTGTAGAAACCTGATTCTACGGCACCCCATAGCTGTTTCGGGTGAGACTGCAACCTGTGTGCAGGTTGTTGCCGAAAGGGCCAACACTGTGGGTCTTTTGTTGGTGCGACATTAAAGGATTAAACCTGGGTCTGCCCTATTGCCCAAAAAATTGGTTCCGTTGCCGGTTGAACTCAGTACCTGCTCAAGAGGGGTTTACATTGTACCTCAAGGGCTATGTTCTGGAGGCCCTCTGTGAAGGAAATCAGTGATTGGTTTGTTGCGATCTGTTTGCAATTTGCGCAGCAAGAGAACACCAATCCGCGGTATAGTGCAAGTGACTTTTTACAAAGGTATGTTTTTTGTGATGCTTATGAAATTTTCTTTGGTAGTATCCACATAGAGTTGCACCAGTGGTTGTCTAGGTTAACAGAGAGAAGGACGAACTTCCAAGCTCGACGGCTTCCCTCGTTGACTCCGGCGAGGGTCAATGTTGTGCAACACGTCAACAACGAGGTATCCCGCGCTGTTGATTTTTGGACGACGTGAACGTTGGAAGCTTTTGTGACGGAGTTTTCCCTTGACGCAAGTAGCTCCTTTAGCGAAGCTGAACGACAGTTCTTCCAAGGGCCCCACGGTAAGTTTTTGAATTTATTAAGCTTAAAGATTAAAATACTACTGGCCGAAAAGGGTATATTGCTGTTTGAATCAGACTATTAGTTTAGTTGTACTAACATATGTTTGCAAGTGACACTACCTTCGACGAGAAAAGTGGGTTGCTACGAAATGGAAAAAGGTATAAGAAAGATTGTGACCCCTCTCCCTTAGGTCAGGCTACCGCGTCCACCCCTGTAAACCCTGAAGAGTCAGAAAACCATCCGGTCACCCCACAACGCCGCTCCGCTACCCCTGAAATTCCATCGCAGTCTAAGAGTCAACCAGGTCCGAGTATTCCGCCCACAGGCCAGTCTGCCCCTGTAAATCCCCCCCCATCGACGTCTTGTCCCCCTCCCAAACCCCCCAGAAACTCCATGGCCCACCTTGTTGATGACATTAAACTCCCCATCTTTAAAGGCACAGGTTCAGAGGACCCAGAATAGTTCTAGTTTCTTTGCGAAGCAGTATGGAACGCGAAGAAAATTATAGATCCGGATGTGCGAGTTGCGTAGCTCATTACTTCCTTTCAGGACCGGGCTCTGACATGGTTCATGAAATTTTCTAGCACTCAAAGCCCTACTTTAGGCGAGATCAAGGCGGCCATAATCAAAGAATTTAAGAAGCCTAAATCGGAGTCGCAGAGCATCACTGAACTCAAGGAAATTCAACAGCAATGTGGCGAATCAGTGTGGGACTTTGATCAGAGATTCAAAGTTCTACTGGACCAAGTCAGCTTTACCATTAGTCCTGCACAGCACAAGGAATGGTTTATTGCAGCATTGTTACCACATATCAGAACTCCACTCATGCAACAGAAGGTTGCTGACCAGCAAGAGGCTCTGGAAATCGTGATGAAACTAGAGACTGCCCCTGTCGGAGATGACTCTGGTATCGCTCAAATCCAAGCGCAGCTAGCTGCGATGGCCCTAGAACTTCGCGAGATGAGAAAGGGAAAACCTGATCGCGAAGAGGTTTGGTGTACACAATGTCGGACCGAAGGTCACGACAAGGAACGGTGCCCTCTGGTAAACAAGTATTTGCAGACAGGTGCGCCGAACCCCTTTCCACCACAATTTCTCTATTGTGAACTCTGCAGAATGATAGGTTAGCACCGACCTGAGAACTGTTACCTGCTACAAAGGTATGGCCAGGGACCTAAGAACTCCTACTGTAATTTTTGCAAATCTGTAGGTCATAATGAGGATGAGTGCCGCACCTATGATGCTTACCGGGTGCACACTGAAGGCCCAAGTAATGATATCTATGGTTACCAGGGGGGTGCCTCTGGACGAGGTACTTCTGGAGGCCATGGTGGCATGGCCGGGAGAGGCTGAAGCCAATTCGTGTGTTACAATTGTAACCAAGCTGGGCATTTGGCTCACGACTGTCAGAACCCCACTGCGACGTGTCGGTATTGCCGAGCAGTAGATCATGTGATTGAGCAGTGCCCCCAGTTGATATCTAAGACTCAGGCACGACAGACTACCCCTACTCAGAACCTCAAGATGATTTCTATGGAGCCCTGCCCTGCTGCAGCCATCAATGTCGTTACAAGAAGTGGAGTTACGATACACATCCAAAATACGCCAAACCGACCTACCGAAGCTCTAGTTCGTAAGGCTCCTGAGAAAATCCCTGCATTTGATATCATCAGAGAGAAAGAGACATTCCTGGAGGCCAAGAAAGATTTTGCTGGCCCTAGCCCACCCAGCATGCCTGCGCCGCCTCAGTCGCCGCCCCGCGAAGCTTTGCTGGATAAAGTAAGCATATTGTCTACCTTTTTACAAAGTTGACTCAAACTTTTAAGAAATCAAGATGCTCTGAATGAGCTGCAGAACGTCATCGCTTCCTGCGAATCTCTGCAAAGCTGTGGTCGGGACAAAATGGTTCATCGAGTCAGCAGGACTGGCAGGGAAATGCGATTGAATGCTCAGATAGGGGCATATGATATGACCGATGTTATTCTGGACTTAGAATTCGACGTAAATGTTTTAACCAAACAAACCTGGGAACAAATGGGGAAACCTACCCTTGCCTGGTCCCCTATACAGTTGAGGCTAGCCAACCAGCACAATATTGTACCTTTAGGCAGATTCCTGGATCTCCAAATAGATATTGACGGAGTCAGCACCTTCGCGGACTTCGAAGTAATTGAGATCATTGATGACAGCAACCCTTACCCGGCCCTGCTAGGAATTGAATGGGCAATGGAAAATGCCGCAGTCATCAACCTAAAGAAGAGACAGATGGTCTTCGAAGGGAAAGACTTCAGGGTCATCCTGCCCCTGGATCCTTCACAAGGGGAACAGTACACAGAACCACTCTGACATGAGGGTCAAGCCAATGCAGAACCCATCTCTACTATCACTGTGCAGGCAGAAGGTTATGAGGATCCTCTGGCCGCAGGGTGGGAGTCTGGTATCTCCTGTATGACGGAATCTGAAGATGAATTAGAAAGCTGGCAACACCGATTATCTGAGCAGCATAGGGGCCGCAATGTCTGCCCTACCAAGTCTCTCAGATGGGTCGACTCACAACCCAGAACTATACCTGTGTATGATGGTTCGACAGATCCTGGACCATTTATTGTCCAATTCTCGAATCAGATACCTGACCTATAGAAAATGGAGGCCCTGGAGTCAGCATTCAGAGCCACAGTAGTCAGACGGTGGACGAGCCATAAGAAGCAGATCCCTACCTGGGAAGCATGTCAGAAGCTCCTTCGCCTAAGGTTCTCCGACCAGTTGGCAAAGGCGTGAAGCAAGTTTGATGGAAAAACTTGCCCACAGGACCACTTAAGCAAATGCTACGAGGCATGGAAGTATGTACCTCAGGATGAGTGGGTACATAGATTTGTGCACACGCTGGGACCACTAGCGAAGAACTGGTACGTGGAGGCTGAACTTCACCAAGATACTGTAAGTTGGGACTGTCTTGTTCATAGCTTTATCAATACTTTCTCTACTAATGATGTCATTCCAGCCCTAGACGCAGCTATCAGGATCATCCATACTAAGGTATTTAACGAACAAGAAGTGACAGAAAATCACCCTGATTGGGCCACACAAGAATCCCTCGCATTCGAATGTTATAACTTCATAGTCGACGAGGAGGAGGACCCACGCTGTCTTCATATCCCTGAGTCAGAAGGATACTGCGACGTGCATGGACCGGCAGTCGAAGTTCCCAAAGTGATGCAGCCCTTGAAGATGCGCACAGTTAACATTGGATCCGATGCACAGCCTAAGTTTGCTACCATTGGCGACTATTGGGATGATGAGATGGTAAGCAAGGTAACTCAACTTCTCCACGAATAGCAAGATCTTTTCT
>LPNX010004998.1:0-13792 GCA_001517045.1 Pseudotsuga menziesii | reverse complement strand
GGCATTCTACTTGGTCATGTGGTATGTAAGCAGGGATTGATGATGGACCCTGCGAAGATCGCTATTATTGTGAACCTGCCACCCCCGAAGTCTGTCAAACAACTTCGTACAACGCTTGGTCACACCGGTTACTACAAGAAATTTATCCAAGGATATGCCAAGATTACCGCCCCAATGGAAAGGCAGTTAAAGAAATATATTAAGTTCGAATGGACACCAGAATGCCAAGCAAGCCTCGACACTCTGAAAGAAAAAATGGTTACTGCCCCTATCCTAGTATTCCCTGACTGGAACAAGGAGTTTCATGTGCATGTTGATGCATCCTCTATTTCTTTAGGTATTGTGCTCGCTCAGCCAGGTGAAGGTAATATCGATCACCCTATCTCCTTTGCTAGCAGAAATTTGTCAACAGCAGAGAAAAATTATACTACGACAGAGCACGAAGGTCTTGCTATGGTATATGCATTACAAAAATTTCGACATTATCTGCTAGGTTCTCATTTTAAGATGTTTATTGACCACTCTGCTTTGAAGTACTTGGTTAAAAAACCTGTGCTAGGTGGAAGAATATGCAGATGGTTAATTCTATTTCAAGAATATGATTTTGAGATCATTGTTAAGCCTGGAAGACTTAACCTAGGACCTGACCACTTGTCGAGGCTCGAGTCCGGCGAAGAACCTACCAATTTGGACGAAGGCCTCCCCGATGCACAATTATTTGCTATCCAAATAGTTGATGAATATTTCCAGGATATTGTTCAATATTTGTCCACAGGTATCCCCCCTCCAGAGATGACCACATAGCAAAAGAAGAAGTTGGTGGTTCGAGCCGTGGACTTCACTTTAATAGCGGGACAGCTGTATAAAATGGGACTAGATGAGATACTGCGTAGATGTGTTTTGGAACACGAAAAACCTCTAATATTGGCTGAAGCACACTCTGGTGCAGCAGGAGGTCACTATGCAGGCAAAGCCACAGCGCAGAATATTTTGACAGCCGGCTTATGGTGGCCCACACTTCACAAAGATGCAAGAGAATATTGCCACAGCTGCGACATCTGTCAGAGGACAGGTAAACCATCTAGGAGGGATGAAATGCCCCTAGCTCCATAAGTAACATTACAGGCCTTCGACAAATGGGCCATTGACTTTGTTGTTCCTATCAACCCCCCTGCGAAAAAATCAGGAGCCAGATACATCATTACAGCAACTGATTATCTTACCCGTTGGGCCGAAGCTCAGCCAGTCAAGACCTGTAGCGCTGCTACTGCTGCGAAGTTCATCTTCGACAACATTTTATCCAGATTTGGGTGTCCCAAAGTTCTTATGAGTGATCAGGGGTCACATTTCCTGAACAGGACTATCGAAGTATTGACTGAAGAATTTCAGGTGTATCACCAAAAGAGTACTGCATATCACCCACAAGCAAACGGGACTGTCGAAGCTTTTAACAAAATCCTTGAGCATGCCTTGACAAAGGTTTGTAATGCTAACAGGAATGATTGGGATCTTCAAATTCCAGCAGTGCTATGGGCTTACAGAACTACTTGCAAAAAGGTTGACAGGCCATACACCCTTTCGACTAGTTTATGGGCAAGAAGATGTCATGCCCATGGAATACATTGTTCCCAGCCTCCGGATATCTGCTTTCACCGACATGGATGACCCAGCAATAATCTCAGAGCGACTAAAACAGATATTAGAACTAGAAGAGGATAGATTTGTTGCAGGCTTCCAACAACAGGTGCAGAAAGCTCGAGAAAAAGCATGGCATGATAGACACATCAAGAAGAAACATTTTCAGCAGGGTGATCTTGTGCTCCTTTATGACAGCAAATTCATGAAGTTCCCAGGAAAGTTTAAGACACATTGGAAAGGACCGTATGTAGTACAGAAATTTACTGATGGGGGTGCAGTCCAGCTAGCTAAGTTAAATGGTGAACTCTTTCCCTCTATGATAAATGGGAGCCGCTTAAAAAAGTACACGGATAGGCCAGATACTCAAAATAGGAGGTAGCACCCAGCAAATAAGCGAAGATGCTCGTAGCATTATGGATTCTCATAGTCTGTTTTTTCTAAGGGATGCAAAGCTACAGGTTGGTCGTAGGTCGTAGGGTCAGACTGTGTTGAAGTCGAAGGTTGTCAAAGTGTGTCGCAGCCCAAAATGTGACGGATGGGACATACTGCATTCAGCGGCGCTGGCATGAGAGCTGCTCTCATTACTTGTCATAATGAGATTTTGGGAAAATCTGGCGCTGTGCGGAGAAGATTTCTGGAACTTCATCATATTTCGCGTCATTACTACACCATGATGACAAATTCCCCGTTGGGATTCTATAAGAAGCCATCTCGACCTGTGTCTTTTGTCTTAAGTAAATCTGTGAGATATTCAGCCCGAGCCATGTCAAACGACTGTAAAGTTCAGGAGTTAGTACGAGAAGTAAGGGACAGAGGTTTGCAGCACCTTCTGAGTACCCCGCCAGTACATCCCTACTTGGCTAAGTACATCGACAGGCAGGAGTTTGCTCTAAATTTGCAAAGACGGACAGGAGTTTGCTCTAACGTAGAGCAACAAAGGGCATGAGGCCTCGCAGAAAGACTTTGGGGAATCCCGCCATGCAATCTTTCGGCGTAGTAGAACCATGGCAGTTATATCCCTTCTGCAGTGGGACACACAATCCCAGGGGACCCCAAAGTTTTGGATGGTCAGGCATCAGCAATTGGAGTAAAGGATGGTGTTGCAGGTGGATCGTGATGGCTTTCATCAGCAAAACTTCTGCAAAGGACAGAAGTAGGCAGCCGGCCGCATCATGGAGAGCTTCAGCAAGCAGTACACTATGCTCCGTCAGCGGAATTCTATCACCAGAGAAACTGAAGAGTGTCCCGGGACGGGCCACTAGTGAGTCTTAGGGGCCTGTTGGGACACAGACTCCATGTTTGGGTAACTCCGCGGTTAATCAGAAAGTTTGTAAGCAGAGTTACGGGTCAAAACAGTCTTAGGGGTGTCAGGGGAAGTTAAAACTCATTTTTTGTAATAAACCCTTGGTTGAAATTCAGGATTTAGGGTTTTGGGTACCCACGGTTTAAGACCAGGGTTTTGTAAAAATGCGCAGTATAAATAAGCGCTTGTGTAAAGAAGATAGGTTAGGTTTTATGATGTAAGAAAGCTTAAGGTGAAGCTAAGGTTGATATTGTAAGAAAAGTTTAAGTCCCAGCTGTGTGTGTGGACGACCTCTGCAGCTGTGTGCGCAGAGGGTTTTTGTAAGAAAGATTGAGGAAAGACCTGCAACTGTGTGCGCAGGGGCCTGCTGCTGTGTGTGCGGCTTTTTAAGGACTGAAGGGATCTACAGCTGAGTGCACAGATCAAACTGTGGTTTTGTAGCAAGTTGAATAAAACACAGTTTGTGGATGTAACCCCTACACTGGGGGTGAACCACGTTATATTCGGTGTTGTGGTTTCTTGTGTTGTTTCTATTTCTGTTGTCTTTTATGCATTAATAACTGTATACATCTGATAAGTTAGATCACTGCTAATATTTAGCTTCGCTGTGAATTCCCTGTAGTGGGTTGAGCAAGTCACGACTGTTTATTTATCTACGAAGTTATATTTGAATGAATGGTAAAGCTTTACAAGTATTGGTTAATGAGGTTATTAAAAGGCTAAGGTATAGTAATCCCCCTCTCTGCTTGCAGAAACCTGATTCTGCGGCACCCCATAGCTGTTTCGGGTGAGACTGCAACCTGTGCGCAGGTTGTTGCCGAAAGGGCCAACACTGTGGGTCTTTTGTTGGTGCGACATTAAAGGATTAAACCTAGGTCTGCCCTATTTCCCAACAAGGACCTTATAACATTGTCCTAAATATCTCCAATTATCCTATATGTGATGGTATTACATAAGATAAGAATTGAGCTTCTTCCAATACTCAAAAAGTTTTATAACCTCTATGCAAACTGCTCTATATTTATCACATGAATGGCATTTATGTCTTGATCCAGGGAAGCTTTAGCAACTTCTATGATATCCTCGGCTTTGTTTTCATCTTCAACTATTTATATTAGTCAAGGTAAAGCATCATAAGGAAAAGTGGAATATTCTTCATAAACTTTGCGACTCATGGATATATATAGTTATCATTAATGATCTTAACTTGCTCAGGAAAATGCCAAAAATAACATTCCCTTGCTCTCATGTGGAAAGCATTAATGTCTTTGTCTAAGGTGTCATGAAAACTAAACAACCTGTATGTCCATATTGATATTGAACATCACCTTGGATCTGTTGTAGGTTGTTCATGTTTGTCTGAAACTTGTCTTTATGGTGCTCGCCCCTCTTTCTTGTTTTTCCTTTCATCATGCTTATTTTCATTGGAATCCTATACATGTTCCCATATCTCATCCACAAACAATTCTAAGAAAAATTTATCTATTACCAGGAGACAAAGAGTCCATTTCTTAGCATAGCCATTAAGACCTTAAAATGAAGCTTACTCTATTTGTCTATGAAGCTTACTCTTAACACCTTATCTGCACCAAATCTAATAAGAGAATTTGTTACAACCCATTTCAACAGACACCAAAATTGCCAAACAAAGGAACCAAAATTATCTACAGGAGTGTAATAAGATACAATTTCCAAGGTGTCCTAGCGCTTTTGGTTTTATTATTATCGAGTACAAAGTAATGGATCATCAAAAATCCGTTTAGTCTTTTATTTTATAGAGAATTGTGATGTGAGTGGGAGTTAAATTTCTTAGCCTTTTCACCTAAAAAAGTAGCCCCCATTCCTATGAGCCAACACATAACATATGCTCGTATTTAGGATAAACAACTGGATTAATGGATTTTTAGTTGTCATAAAATTGTGATGTAAGTGGGAGTTAGCTTTCTTAGCCCTTTTACCTAAAAAAATCCACCGTTGAGCCAACACTTGTATGATTATGCATTCCCTATCATTAGGACAAACACGAGGATTAATTGATGCTATTTGGAAGGTTGTGGGAGGGTGACTTGTAGGGTGCATAGTCTCTCACTCAGACTGGAGTTGATAGACTATGAATGGAATTAGAGCCGACTAAATTGGAGGGTTCCCAGTCCATTAGGACTCAAGTGAATAGACTTTATGAATGTACTTATCTTTAGCCCATTCAACATAAAAACAAACCTCCATTGGTGTGATCTAAAACTTGTATGGTAAATCCTTTCCTATATTTATGACACACGCGGATTAGTGCATACTCTTTGGAGGGTGGAGTGGATGGGGACTTGGAGGACACCCATAGGTAAATTAATGTATCCACTTTGAAGGAGGATGGGGTGAAGGGTGACTTGGAGGGTACCCAGTCCACCCAGATTGAAGTACATAGTTATTGATGTGTCCATAGACTTTTATGAATTCATAGGCAACTTGAGTAGACCTCCCAAGTCAAGGTATCCTTTATAAGTCCCTAGTAACTACTTAGTACTTCCAAACCATGTTAGAATACTGGTACCTGATATTTTATCTTATCCTTTATCAATTGTAAAGTCCCCTCCAACTGTTAAGTACTTCCAAGTCATGTTACAATATTGGTACTTATGTTTTATTCTATCCTTTACAAGTTCCCTCTAGCTTCCAAGTACTTCCAAGCCACATTAGAATATTGGTAAACCTGATGTTTTATTCCAATGGACTTCTTGACATGACCTTATGTAAAGAAATCATTTCCAAGTGTTAATCAATCTCTCGATTCCAAAGGTAGAATATTAAAATACTAGTTTCCATTGAAATATAAAACTCACTTAAATTAAAGAATGTGAATATCATTTTAATTCCTTGTCTAGAAAAGGAAAGGCCATTTAAGATTAAAATCATTTTCAATCAAAGAATAAATCAGGGATTTTTTAATGCACGAGTTTATATTATGTTCTTCAAAATCTAATTTGAAGAATCTATATTAAACCATTTACAAGATAAAAATAGGGTGGTTGTATCCACGTGGTACTAAGCATCAAGTTTCAACACGCCAATGTAATTTGAATTATAAGAAGCCATATGCACTTCCTCTAATGGAATTTGAATTATAAGATGTCGTATGCACTTCCTTATAAACGGTTGTTGGCACAACTTGGAAACCTAAAGGATATGAAACTCATTTTTTTAAATCACTTGGAACTCCTTTTGGTCCATTTTTGTTTGGCTCATCCTAAAATAATTTGAAAACATATGGCTACAACAAAACAAAGTGTAGCTAAAGATCAACCATCTGTTGGAAATCCTAGAGGTTAAGCCTCAGCTCCCAACAAAGTAACAATGATCTCCCGTCCCAACAATAACAAATTGGCAAATTGGGTGGACAAGAGAACTAGGAATTTCTCTTTGCATATTTCTGAGGATTTATTTGAAGAAAATTGTTTAGGATTCCCCTCTTCAGGTTCTCTTTTATGATACTTGCTTCTTCTCATCCTCATTGTTTCTAGGGATACCCTTTTGGGTTTTCCTTGTTATGCTATATGTTGTATACTTTTACTTTTAGGGTGTTATACTCAAGGGTGGAAATGGAGTTTGTTTGAAAGAATAATATCTTGGAACATGTGGGATGCCCTACTTAGATTGCTGCTTGGTGAAGTGTTCTTGAAAAAAATGGTATGGGCATGATTAAGGTTAAATTAGCAATAAATAATAGATATGGTCAATTTTCCTTGTAACAACAGTCAGAAAATAGCCCTAATCTCACAAGATATTATTTTTGTTGTTTGGAGGGTTGAGACATGGTTAAAACATACCCAGAACTATCTAGAATGCCCATAAACGCTAGGAAACAACCTATCCTAGAGTGCTGCTACAAGAATTAAGTTGATTGTTGCCCAGATTTTGGAATAATCGGGTTTTAATTATGTTTCTTTCCACAAACTCACAATGTGCCCATATTTACCCAAAGATGCATATTAGTGTTGTTCAAGGGCCATAATAGAACTAATTGCCCCTAATTGAAAGCTGTAGTATGCCTAAAATTTGAGATGAACATGATATAACTCACAAAACTGCATAGATTTAATGAATGTTTCCATTACTAATCCATTCTACTAGAAAACATGGCAGTCTTGTAGCATGACATTATACCGTCATTTTTAAGATCTATAAGACATTAAAACTCAGACAAATAAAGTGCATTTTAGGGTTTATTGAGGCTGTCCTGAAGGTGAAATTCCTAAGCAAATTAAAACCAGCAACATACCCATAAGTCAAAACAAAAGTTTGAAGAAATTCCTTGGATAATCACACCAACAAAAAGTGGATTATTGGCAACAATTTTCATTAGCAATAGTTTATGGCATCCCTTGGAGTGAACATAGAAACATTCTATGGTAGTCTTGCTCTTCCATACAGATTGTACCCTAGTCACAAATATTTTATGGACATATCTGTTTGACGGTAGTGGATGGAATTTCTAGTGGCTGTGATTAGAAGCATGCTCCTAACACACTAGCAGATTTGAAACCCTGGTCTCCACTTACCTAGGCATTCACTCCAAGTCAAGTGAGGCACATTCCTCTAGGAAACTAGGTGTGCTTTATTGTTGGACGGTGGGATCTATCTATGAGTTCAAGTGGGGCGCTCCACCAAAGTCATTTATCTCCTATTTGTTAACTCTTTTCCTTAGTCAATAAAATAATGAGGGGTGCATTAGTAATCATCCTGAGAGATAATTTTAGTGTGTGTTGCAGTGAGAGCAAGTGTAAGCAACCTGTGTACTAAATGTTGTAATATTCTTTTCTGGATAATAGTGAGTAGTTGTGATTGCTGTTAGAGTTTGTATTACTGTTTGTAATTTCCATATTGCACAAATATATATTTAACTTCCTTCTATCTACTATTTTCAGTTAACACATAGTACATTGTTTTCCCTTCTAAACTTAATTTAAAGAAGTTTTAGTATATGCAGATCTAGGCTTTGATAGTTGTAAACTAAGCTCCAAAATTTAGGACTCGTAGGTTTCATTTACGAGTGCAGATCTGAACTATGATGTAAAGTTTAACAATGGCATGGAAATATGATATTGTGTTGGGCACTGGTGTGATGTGCAAGGCAGTGAGAACACAGGTGTGCCAATGAATGAGTTTGTTGCTGAGAGCAAACATAAGTTGTTTTAATTGTAATGGTGACAATAGTGCTACTGAGATTATATATGAGTGGCCTTTATATCCATGTACATTGTGGGCTATAAAATGAGTTTTTAATTTTGCTTGGATTGTAAGGAGAGAAGACTCAACAACCTACATGGAGATGAATTTAAATTTGAACATCATGATTGCTAGCGCTTGATCCTTGCATGGTTCCTCCTTGAGAATTAGTCAAAATGAAAATATTGTGTGGTGGCTATTATCATGCTCCCCTCTGCATGCCTTATGGGAGGCTAGATGAGCTGCTAATTCCACCAGTGCAACTGCCACACTGTCCAATAACGACAAATGAGAAGATGAAAAGACAGCTAATGAATTCAACATAATAGCTGTTGGGGCTCAATAAATTCTATAACATAAGAAACCCTAATCTCTAGCAAAGCCCAACACTCTGTATGGTTTTGGCTTCCCATTGGATACACATATTCTATGTTGGTTGTTATTGCTTGTGTATTGGCTGTTTACCTTACTTTCTCCTTCTCAGCCCCCATAAGCCTTCATCTTCACAGGTCTATAGAACAGATGAAATCTAGAATTATGTAGACTGGTTTTGCACTTTTAGTCTTTTGCAAGATGCATTTTTTCTACTTCAAGGTTTTCATCTCTGCTTTGAGCCCAGTAGTGTCTTTGAAGTGCTTATGTACATGGATTGTTGTTGGTGGTAAATATGAGCTTTAATGTCAATTATTTAAGAAGTTGTAGAATATGATTTTTTTTGCATTGTGTGACTATATATCCTGCTTCTGTTAGATGTTTAGCTAATTTCTTTTGTGCTCTGCACCTTTGAGTTATATCCTTTGTTCCTAACATAGGGTGGTTGGCAGTTTATTATTTAGCATAAATCAATATTTTTGTTTTTGTTTATATTTCTCATCGATTTTGTAGTGATATGTTCTTCAATTGTTAATTATTTGCCCTTATTTTCCCATACACCATCCCTTCCTAGCCAACCTAGCCATCACAACCAGTACAGAAAAATGGAAGAAAGAAAGAAACAAGAAAAAGAAAAAGAAAAAAGAAGGATACATGCATTGTATGGCAATTCTATCTCACACAGAACAAGATCTACTGGATTGATTGTTTACATTGTTTGATTCAGGTCAACCAAGAAACATGGCAATGGCATCAATGGAAACCATGCAAGAGCAATCAGACATGATTGGAATGGCTAGAAATACTAGCCTTCCTAAAAAAAGGGGCTGAGAAGATGAAATTGGTGCTAGATTAACAGATAAGAAATGGCCAGGATGGGACTACACAAATTTGTGAACTCAGAAATGGCCAGGGTGGGATTGCACAAATTTGACATACTTGGGATTATGGTGAGTATTGACTGTTGACACTCTGTTAACAGAATTCATAAGAGCATTGAGACTGGTGAGTATTGATCTGTCAATACTTTGTCAAGGAAAATCGTAACAGCATTAAGGTAAGTATTCATCTCAAAGCTGGACTTGCCGTACTAGGGAGTGTTGGGAGTCATACACAAGAGTGTGGAAACTATGGTTTGGAGGTCTTATGCACATGGGGAGCGTTTGTGATGTGCATACTTTTCTGGGTCAAAATTTAGAAATGAAGGTCTCCCACCAAAATCTTCCCCTTGGCCTCTAAGTTCTCAAAGAATGAATAAAAAAACTCTTGCTCAATGACTTAGTGAAAATCTTCCAATTTTGCAATGAGAGCAAGCCAATAGAGAATTGACCATTGTCCTAAAGCCATTGATCCTGCATATAGGGTCATCATTCAAAGTGATTTGGAGTGAGTAAGATTTCCAGAATGAAACAATATTTGACCTTTCAATGGCATAATTGCCTTTAAAGAGTGGTCAATGAAGAACACTAGTAAAGCGGGGCAAGTAGGATCCTTTTTCCCATCTTGCACAATATTGAAAAGGAGATCTTAGGGTTGCTTGATCCATAATAAGAGTCAAATTTTGGTGTTTGATCCATAATAAGAGTCAGAATCAATCAGGTCCTAAATTGAAAGAAGAGAGTTCAATCTAAAAGGTGTTTCAAGAGGACCATGTGCTGCAGTCCAATAACTGTGCACATCAGAGTGACAATCGATAGTGTTATGGACGCATGTCACACTTATATTTTAGTTGTATGCACATAAGCACTAACCCAAGGGCACAACTTTGGGTGCAGTCTCAAAATTTAGTTTAACACAGGTTTGCTGAAGTGGATAGAGATCTCAACAAGTGGTTATGAGTGGAAGCTCACAGTCATAAAAAATTATCACATCTTTTCTCTGTCTTTTCATCTTCTTGACTATTGTACACTAATGTATTGTTGAGATATGAAAAAATGAGATCTACAATGCTTCATATTCATCATCTTGTATTTATATTCCTTTCTCATTTTGTAATGGGGTTGAGTGACGGTAGTAGTATAGCTGATTCAATTCCATTGGATCTCTGGAGTTTGTAGAAATTGATGGATTGTAGTTGCTGATAAAAGCTTCAATTCTATTCATATCTTTGTTGTAAATAATGTTTTGTTTAATGAAAATTTGGAGTTGATATTTTCTAAAAAAAAAAATTTCCTATTGTGTGGATTCATTTTCCAAGATTGTTTGATTACTTCAATATTTGCTTGCCATTTTATATTGGCTGTGTAAGTAGGATTATATATTGCAGTTGTTGCACTTATTTCCACTAGGCATACTTTGGGATCATATTGGTATTAGACTTTTAGAGCATTTGTTTCACATGTAGTTGCTGATTCGCTACACAATTTATGGGCAATATTTGCTCTCAGACAAAGAAGGAAATGGAGGATGAATTGCAGAGTTGTGTTCGAATGGTTGAAGCCAAAGTTGCTACTCTAACTCAAAATTTGGGCCTATGGATGGTCAATTAATGAATATAGCCCATCTGTGGCAGAATTTAACAACTGCTATAACAACATGATAGGCTACGATTCAATAGCAATTGTTTGATAGCAATCTAGGAAAGAAATGAATTACTTCTCAAGGAGGCTCGATGCTAAATCTAGGTTCCTCTTTCAAAGTGAAACCCAAAGTGAAAATTTCACTCTACGACCAGTCAAGTGGAGGCCTTGGACTTGATAATTGCCCAAGGAAGTTAGATCCCCCTTTTTCAAAGTGCAACAATTTACAGATGATGACAAAGTTGTATTTGAAAAACTATGCATGCCTAGGCAAGATTTGTTGTGGTGGGAGGATTTATGTGAGTGCAAGATAAATATTGGTTCCATGCTGGCTATGAATTGGGACATATTTAAAGCCTCAATGAATAACAAATTCTACCCCCTTAATTATTGGAAGCTCTTAACAACAAGAGCGATAATACCTGATTTAAAAATCCAATCAATTGGTAGACGTATATATGTTATATAGCTTTTAACTTAGATTGATGCATGAAGAGTCCGGATTGGTGGTCAAGTTAAATTAGCAGAAGCTAATAAAAATTGGAAGAAGATTAATAGTGTTGTTGTTGCTAATGCAAAGCATGGTGCACAAATGAAGCCATTTAGTGGGACTATGAGTTCTGTGCACTGTCTTTTAACTTGTGTGAGCAGTGAGGCTATGTGGGCATGGTAGTGTGAGGGAGACCATGTGAGGGAGAGTTGAGACCTTCGGCCTGTGACTCCCGGATGCTGTGAAACATAATTTTTGCCGTTGGATGCTGTGGAATATTGAATCATAGAAACCTTGCTGCTGGATATTTATTGTTGTGGCCATAGTTAAAAGTTAAAACTTAATACCTCAAGTATTTGCCATAGTCCCTTGTTGGATATTGTGGGTACAGTGAATAGTAAATACTTAATTATTTTCTGCTGCTGGACAATAAATACCTCAAACATTTACTATTACGTGGTTGTTGGTTGTGACGTTGCAACTAGGAGAAAATACTCAGAACATGGTCTAGCACTGCTGGAAGAAAATGCTCAGAACAGGGTACTTCTAGACTTGTTCTCTTGCTATTGTGTGCTGGATATTAGCAGTTGGGTGTGCCTTTGCCAATTGGATAAGCTTAAATTGTTGTTATGTAATAGTTTTAATGGTTAACGTTTCAATTCTCATATTTTAAATATTTTTAGTATTTTGGCTGGCCTCCCATGTTGGAGACTTCAATGTTCCATAGATTTTGTGGGGTGATTCCACATGTCCCCTTGGATGTGTTCCCTTGTTCCCAAATTTACACATCCCAGAAACTTGGTGGAACATTGGTGTTTTTTTTTCCTTGGAAATAAATCCTTGGGAAACGTTTGGGCACTTGCCCCCATTTTGATGATGGTACCCAATCTAAAACTGGTGGTGTAGACTTTGTGTGCTTAACTAACCTTGTGGTAATCTAACAACTGACTGGCACACAATACGTACATTAAGCATATAATGAAAGTAACACATCAAGCATATTATGAAGGTAACAAAAATAATTATGATAAGATAAGATTATTTTATTAATGTCCAACAAATGATCCCAAAAGTAGGTCAGGAGGACTGTGCAGTACCATTATAACAATACAAAGTGGGATCCCAAAAGTAGCTCCTATAAAAAGCTAAAAGCAGAACTCAAACCTAACCCCAACTCCATATATGAATTTGAGGTTATGTTTTAGGTAAAAATAGATTCTACATTATACTTTTTTGTTGTAAAATTGATTATTTGAGCTACATTACCTTCATGCAGCTTATTTTAAGATTGATGGTTTGATATTTATCTCTTACATTGTCTCTTTCTTGTATTTGATAGGAAATGACGCTGGAATTTGAGAAAGCTAGGCCAAGGAGCTATCTCTTCACATAGATAGTTTCCTAACATTAAATGATAAATAACTAATTTGAAAACACTTTCGCTAAGAAATAATGGGCTCATTCAAGTACATGAAACCATGTTGGTGTTTAGCACAAATATCTTGACAAATTTTTATGGTTTGTTTTTTGTTTTTGTTTGAAGCATTTTGTTGATTTTTGAAGTTTGTGTGTATCTTGGTTCAATATTGTGTTAATTTCTTTGAATGATTCTAGTTCTCATTCGATGCTTAATTTAACCCTTTGTTGTAGCTTGAATCAAGGTTGGATTTAGGAATTGAGAAAATGTTCTTTTATTAACTTTTAGTTGCATGAATTAATTTTCATCAGTTTTTCAATTCTTTTACGCTGACTGTATATTTTCTTTGTAAATACTTATCGTTATTCAAAAAAATAAATGAGCTCTACATATCTAAGCGAAGAGAAAAATGGTCTATGCACTAGGTTCCTATGCATTGATCGTAGGATACCTATTGGCACAAGACCAACATTCATCTAATGCAATAATCAATTGGCATAATTACAATGCATAATTGTATTAGCCTCCATGACCATAATTGGCTAGTGGAGGCCAAGATCGAGCATAATGTATGATTCTATGAGTTTATCAGTTTGTCAAGATTCAGGTCCCTACATGTCCGTTGGACCATTAAGGGACGAGATAACAAGTGGAGTCCCCACTTGCCCTGAATCTAGTCAGTGCAATTGTGTTTCACTGACACCTTCCTGTTGTGACTTGTGAGTCTACATGTTATGTCTGTAGAAATTCAGGCCTGCAGTAGATTAATTTCACTCACAGCAATTAACAATTGATCATGCAAATTATCAACAATGGAGACTGAATATGGAGCT
>LPNX010004988.1:149073-239074 GCA_001517045.1 Pseudotsuga menziesii | reverse complement strand
AAGGTGGAGAAGGCTTTGTGTTTTGGGTATGGGTTCACCCATCCCTCTTCACCCTTCCCACTCTTCGAGCCTCCTCATCCCTTGCATTTACGCCTCCCCACTGCATTTGTCCTTCGCCGGCTGCATGCTTTAAAATCCCATACTCCTCCCTATGCCGCGTGTATCCCTCCTCGAACCTCCATACACTCGGTCATGTCCGTCTTAATGCTTGCAAGGCTCTGGATTTTTCGCATTTACCTCTCGCACATTTGGAGCTTTGTTTATCTCGGTCCTTCCTCCATATTCGACTCCAGAATGTCGCTCCGAAACTCCTCCTCTGTAACCTCTGGCATATTCGAAATTCAAAGAATATTGGGGCAGGTGGTCCTGGGTGTTAGCGAAGGGTGGCTTCAGGGCCTCCCCTGGAAGGTTCTCCCAATATCGCGTTCGTTGGTGAAAGACTGGCTCGTCTTGGCAGTATTGTCCTCTGGCACAGGGTTCAGTCAGCCAGAGTTTCGGGTTGCTGAGCAAAGGGACACAGGCAGTGTTTGGGTTTTGGACTCCGGGCAGAGCAGGGTGCTGGGCGTTGTGGGATCTTCGGGCCTCTTCCAGGCAGGAAAATTCTCGTTGTCATATGAGTTAGAGGTGCTCAATTCTCTCCTTTCTACAGTCACGATTCATCGCAGAACTTCAGGTAATTCTATCAGCGTGCCTATAAATCTGTTTGCTAGTCTGTCCATTTCACCTGGGGTTAAAGGTATGGCACACGGAGGCGATTGGGTGGATATTAAGAAGAATCTTCGTAGGCTATATGAGCTTCTGGCCATTAACGTTGTGGATACCAAAGAAATGAGTGAGGAGATAAAGAAGATGGCTGAAACAGTAAGCTATACTTCCCAGCAAGTAAGCAATAACGACGCCCGCATTGATGATAATGAGAGCAGCCTTCGGGAGATGCATGGGAAAATGGACAGAATTCAAGAGGATCTTCAGAGATTCATTGAAATGCATCAGGCCAGCCGAGTTAATGGCGAGATCAATGGCGAAGTTGCTGAAGCGGCCCTCCCCATGGAAGAGGAGTCAGTAGTCCAGCCGAGAAACAACAGGAATATGTAGTAATCTGTTCCCTCTAAGTTATGTTTAATGTTTTTTTTCCTCCTTATCTGTTTTCAGTTCGTAAGGGTCTACCCCTATAGCAGTTTTAGAAGCTTTGAACAGTCAGTTTGCAGGGTATTTTGGACAATCCCATGGCTGGTCCTCTTTGACAGCCTTTTTGATGTACATTTTCTGCTGAAGCTACCATCTCTGTAACACATGGCTGTGCGCATCCCCCTTTTATATATTTATGTTTATAGTTTCTGTTAAAAAAAAAGATTGGCATAAATTTGAGATACTAGAAAAAATTATCTTTCATACCTTCTTAACCCTAAATATATTATCTTCTTAAGAAGCAATAATTCATATCATATGTATGGGTTGGCACTTAAAATAGCAATAAAATTATGTATGCTACTAACAAGGAGTGGATATCCCATTGTTAGGAAGCAAGTTATTTTTACTCATAGCCCAACTTGGGAATGGAGTAGCATTAATGGTACACATGATCATCATGGCAGTACATATAGAGAGACATAGAGAGATGTAATTACCTATGTCTATAAATGTATATGCATGCATTTATATGCATGCATTTAAGAGATGCGTGTATGAAGAATTCATCACAAAAACACATAATTACAAAAAAATACTATAAACAACTTTATCAAGCCCTCTCATTTATTTTTATGAGGTGATACAAATATAGTTCAATATTATTGCTAACTTACAACAAAATCACACTAATTTCATTATATTACATTATTATTAAACTCCATGTAATAATAAATTTTTGGCATCAATGGTTATCTTTTTTTTTTAATATACTAATTTTCACACTAAATACAATATGGTATCTTTAATATTGAAGTCCATGTAATAATTAATTTGTAAACTTAATTTATTTGTAATATACATCTTTTAAAAAAAATGCATTCTCATAAATATTTTTTTATTATCTTTAATAGCACGGAGAGTAACAAGGTGCTTAAAACCCAGAATGAAGGAGATGTGTAATGTTACACGTGACGAATTAACGTTATGTGCACCGAGAGTAGCGAAGTTCTTACAACCCAGTATGGTGGAGATGTGTAATGTTACACGTAACAAACTCACTTTATGTACCAAAAAATAAAAAGTAATCAATTATTATTATGTCTTCTCATAAAGTAAAAATATAAAACTGAATAAAAAATAATTTAAAAAATTCAATATTCGCTCATAAAATGAAAATGTAAATCCAAAAAAAATGTGATTAAAAAAACAACACCTCAAGAAATTGGATGCCTCTCAATACTTGATATATATGTGTTTAAGAAAGTTCTAAATTGGTATTTAAGATAGATCCATGTTTAAGATAAATCAAAATTGATTTAAGATAGATCTAGATCTAAATTAACAAATCCATGTTTGATATTTACTCAACTATAGATTGAATGTGGTGATCCTCCTTTTGAAACTTAAATCATTGCCACAAAACTCTCCATGCTTTATTGAAACTTAAATCATTGGCACAAAACTCCCCATGATTTAATGAAGGGATTCAAAAATAGTCTTCATCTTTAATGAATATTAACCTTTCGGCCTACAAAACTATAACAAAAAGGTAAAAAGACTTGTCGCGTGATTTAGCATTGTCATATCTCCATTGGATTAATTATTAAGTGGGATTTGATGGATAAGTTTACCCATACATTTGAATTCATTAAATTACTCCCCTTTCATTAAAACTTGTTTTTTTTTTTTCCAAAGAAATAAACCGTAAATATTTTATTCACATTCAGCAGATGGCCCTCATAGTCCATTATACAAAATACAACTAAGAAGTTGTCATTTACAAAAAAAAATATTTGCCTCAGAAGGAGCACAAATTCCACAAACCATAAAACTTGTTGTAAGATAAAGTGTCCCACTCATTCTAAGGGATTAGAAGTCTTAATTACAAATACTTATTTTAATGTTTTTTTAACTTGTAAACATTATAGCGATTTAACAGCGTTATTTTTCTTAAAAAAATAGTATTGAAATAAGTTTTTATGCGATAGTAATCTTCTTAAGGTTCCATAGACCAAATTAGTCTTAAAGGTTAACTACCATCATTACCATCATAAAAAAATGAAATATTTTTATTTTAAATTTAAAAATATTAATATTTTATTAATTTGTCAATATTTTATTGGAGAAATATGAATATGGACTGAGGTGATTTAATAATACCCATATAGTAATAGCTAAATATTTATTTTTAAATGTTATTTTTTAAGAAGTGAAATAAAAAAATTTTAAAGTTAAGAAAATATATTAATACCTTTTAACTTGTCAAAATTGTGTTGATTGTAAATATATAAATATATGTTAAATGTGATTTAACAATGCAAATCATATTGTATATTTCAAGTTATTAGTTGCCATCTAATCACCAATCTCAAGTCTTGTGTGGTAAAATCTTCAACAACTAAAATTTTAAGGATCCATAATTTTCTTAGTGTAAAAACTTTGGTAAATCTTACTCATTCTTAAATTTGCAACCACAAAATGTGGTGATTTTTTTATAAAAAATATTCAAAATTCTAAGAACTTTATATAATTTTTGGATAATTTTGCCAATTTTTAGTGTAAAAAAAATTATCGATTGAATTTGAGAAAATCAATTTTGAAAAAAAAAGAAATTAGTGAATCTCTTTATGGAAAAACTATAAAAAAATAGCTCATGGACTAAAGTTTGTCCCTAAATTTTTTTTGTGATCCTTAACTCTCAAATCTTCAAATTGTCAATCTACCACTCAAAAGATGCATCAACGTGTAACTGTGACTTTATTTAATTTTTTGTACCGATAAAAAGCCTCAAAATATAGTTTGGCCTTGCCACATAACTACATGATAGTTTCAACCTTAATAATCCCTTCCAAGCTCATCCCAAAATTGTAAAGTATGGATTTTAAGAAATGGGACTATATAAATGAACCAACATTTAAACTCAAATTTAACATTTAAATCAAATCTTTAACACATCACAATGTTTAGTAGTTTAAATTGATATTTAACACTAATTAAACACAAATCTACAACACATGATTTCAACATTTAATAAAAGTCTACATGTCTTTGTGAAAAATATCCAAATACATGGAATATGAAATTGATCATGTTTGAATTAAATGGAGTTAATTTGATATATATTATATAAATTTGGACTAACATGTGTTTGTTTTATTAAAAAATGTAATAATTGTTTTTTGGTGCAACTAGGAGTTGTTGCTCTCCCTAACATTACTTATTGGACCCTATTTTTGGTTATTTTGGTTTATGGAGGTACTATTACACCCTCTTGGATGTTTGGTAGGACCCTCTTGGATGTTTGGTAGGACCCTCTTGACTAGTGCCCCTTCCTTGGGCTTGTTTTGGTGTCATTTGTAACTCCTTATGTGCTAGTGCGCCTTCACTGGCTATTTTTAGCCAGCACTCTTTGAAGTGTAACTCTCAACTTTTGATGCACTTTTTTTCTATTCCGGGAATGTAATCTCATGAATGAGTAACTCTTCTACCAATTTGAGTTAACTTGGGAGGAATTCAAGTTAGTCTCTTATGGTTGGAGTAACCCCAGTGAATTTGAGTACCTCTCTTGGGAATTTGAATGGATATAGAAGGATTCAAATTGGTTCTCTTGCACTCTTTTTCTTCTCTCTATGAGCTCTCTAAGGTAGTGGAATGATCTCTTGTCTAGAGAATACATGCTCTCGAATAGGTGATGAATTGTGTTGTTGAAGATTGAAGGCATTGTAATAAGGTTTAAAGACCCTATAATGGGGATTGCAAATTGATCTATGCTTACAAAACATGAATCATTATCCCATTTATTTTCTTTGTCTAGATATAGCTCGTAAATACTAGGTGAAGGTGGTGATATCTTGAGGGCCTGTGGAGTGAGGGGAGTCACAACTCACCAGGTAGAGTAGATAGAAGGGAAAGTTTGTTAGTGATTGAGCAAAAATATGAAGATAATTGAACTTTAAAACTTGAATCCACAATAACAGTGCATATAGATCTCATCAATATTCCAAAGACATAAATCAAACCATAGAACACAGGATATACCCTCGAAAAAACCCTTCATTGATTTGGAGGATAAAAAACCCAACAAATAATATTAGAGTATGATTGATAATCAGCAGATAATTATTACAACACAATAACGTATTTCCTTATCCGAGAGCACAAGAGAGTAGAGACCAAATGGAGCACAATGATAATCTTTCCAAGTGCATAACACTTTAATAACAAGTCAAATTAGGTCATACAAGGAAGGTAGCGAATATTGCATGCTTCAATAAGTAGTTAACACTAAGAACATTGTTTTATCTTCAGCCATGCACCCTCACTAACTTGGTGCCAAGTTGGCACTCCATAATTATCTCCCACATGGAAGATATGTTCCCTCCATTAATTCATTGCATTTAATTGTCTCTAACTGAGTTGTTACCTAAATGAACTGAACTGAGCTAAATGGAACTGCATGTAACTGAATGGAAGTGAATGGAAGTGAATGTAACTGAACAGAACTGAATGTAACTCCATCAGTGTCATCTCCAACAACTACTTCATAAATTAAGGAGTTGATTCCTTAATTAAATGAAACTTGTTTATCATAATTGATAATCAACTGATGTCTTATCAATTTGAGTTCACTTGGTGGCATGCAAGGGTAATCTAAATTCTCTGTCTACCTCTATGCTCATATTAAATTTTCTATGCATGGTCCATATGTGTTTTCATTAATTCTATATTATATCATAATTGTAATAATTGTTTCGAACCTATGATCATATATATTACCCCAGTTCACATAGTAACATGCTAAAGTAAACCACTCTAGGGGTAGCTAATCCATAAAGGAGACTTGTAGCACATGTTGACCATGACTAACCATACATCACATAGTATATCCTCAAGACTTAATACAACATAAGTCATGTGAACTTAATACACCATAAGTTCCACACTTGATACAACACAATTCTCAGACCTTAATACAACATAAGGTCATAGTTAATATCTGAACCTAATACGACATAGATTTCAGACTTGATTACAACACAAGTCTCAGACCATAATACAACATAAGGTCATGGAGAATAAATCTCGAATTTTTACTCTCAACACTCCCTCTCAGTGAGGGAGACATTCTCTACCATACCAAGCTTATCTCAAAAAATTTTGAACTTCGTCATAGATAGAGGTTTTGTCATCACATCTGCAATGTGTTCTTTAGTAGTTATATAATGAAGTTTTATCATACCTTTCTGCACCATGTATTGAACGAAGTGATACTTCATTTCTATGTGTTTGGATTTCTCATGAAACACAGGATTCTCGAAAATATTTATACAACTCTGGTTGTCACACCTGATCACTGTAGGTTCTAGATTTACACGAAATAATCCTCCAAGCATCTTTCTCATCCATGATGCTTCTCAGCAAGTAGTACTAGAAGCAATGTACTCGACCTCTATTGTGCTCTGGGAAACTGAGCATTACTTTCTGATAAACCAAGAAATCATAGCAAAACCCAAGTTGAAATAGTATCTGGAAATGATCTTCCAATCAACAATGTTTCCACCCCAATCAGAATTAGTATATCCAAGCAATAACACTCCTCCATTGGAGGCATACCTAAGTCCATAAGCAATTGTACTACGGAGGTACCTCAATATCTGCTTACCTGCAGCCCAATTTTTGTCTCTAGGATCATTCATGAACTGACTCAAGATGTTAACTGCATAGAAAATGTATGGCCTCAAATTTATCTAGTACATCAACAAACCAATCAACTGTCCGTATAATGTGGGGTCCATTAGATCTCATCTAGTCTCAGTCTCATGAGTTTCCTCAAATTGGAATCCATCAAAGTGTTTATGGATTTACAGTCCACCATGCCAAATCTGCACAAGATGTTTATAATGTACTTCCCTTGAGATAGAAATATCTCATCATTTTTCTTCCAAATCTCAAGGCCAACGAAGTAGTGCATAAGACGTAATTCTTTCATCTCAAACTCTGAGTTAAGCTCCCTCTTACACTCAGAAATCAGTCTTTCCTCTCCAATGAGAAAAATATCATCAACATATACAACCAGTGTCATAGGTTGGTTCTCCACTACCTTGAAGTACAAGTTGGAATATGCATCACTCTTCAAGAAACCCAATTTCTGAATGTAACTGTCTATTCTAGCATACCAAGCTATAAGAGCTTGCTTTAACCCATACAAGGATTTCTTCAACTTGCATACATGGGAATCCTTCCCATGTATCACAAAACCCTCAGGATGCTCAATGTAAACTTCTTCCTCAACCTCACCATTGAGGAAGGCATTCTTCACATTCATTTTGTGAATCTTCAAGCCTAATACTGATGCAAGTGAAATAATCATTAGAGGAAATTTCAACTCAAAATGGGCCTTTTAACTTTTATTCAAATTCCATGTCATCATGTGTTAGCCAATGAAATTTCTTTAAATTTGAAATACCGTATAGGTCTTAAACACTTTTTTAATATAAATTTGGGGATAGGTATCATAAAAAAAACTACTTTTTTTGTTTGTATTTTTGACATATCTCCCCGTGTTTTTACTCAAATTTCGATCGAGAGAGCTTTTTGGATGCGGAATTAAATTCTGCATCCAACGAGCTCTCCCGATCGAAATTTGAGTAAAAACACGGGGAGATATGTCAAAAATACAAACAAAAAAGTAGTTTTTTTCTTTTCTTCCTCCAAAATTAATAAATATTATTTTATTATTTTCACTATTATTTTAGTAGTTCATTTTAGGAGGCCCATTTTGAGTTGAAATTTCCTCTAATGAGATTTGTTAGTAGTATACCTGGCCACTGGAGCAAAAGTCTCCTCATAATCAATGCCCTCTTTAAGAGAGAAGCCTCGAGAAACAAATATGGCTTTGAACTTGTCCACACTACCATCTACAGCATGCTTTATTTTGTAAATCCATTTGGAAGTAAAAATTGACTTCCTCTCAGGTCTGGGAACAATATCCCAAACATCATTCTTCAAAATAGAATGGTGACTCTTCTGTCATAGTATCTTTCCAAACTTGTTTCTCTGCTGCCTCTTCATATGATGAAGGCTATGATTCATTTATCTTGCTCATTAATGCAACATATCCTGAATATATATCAGGTTGCTTTCCCTCTATGGACATTCCCACTAGTGCTCCATGCTTCTCAACATCTTTCAATACATCTCGACACCATGCTGACCTCTTCTTTGCAGGAGGTTCATCAACTAGTTCAACTGGCTCATCAATGAAAGGTAAATTTGTATTCTTTGTTGGATTCTCCCTCTGAACATCAGAAGGGAAATAATCATTCTCGTGATACTCTGAAGTAGGAATCTTGGTCTCCTCTTTCTCTAGATTACATTCAATATATTTTGACCGCTTGAGTATTGCCTCATCATGGAGATTCACATCCTGACTCACCTCAACATGTCTCTCACCGGGATATATAAATTCTGAATGCTTTGGAGGTCTCACTATAGCCAACAAAATTTCCAGAAGATTCCATATTGGTTATCTTTTCTTTTGGAATGTGAATATACACAAGACATCCAAAAATCCGAAGATGTGATATCTCTGGTTTCTCACCAGTGAACACCTCTTCAGGTGTTTTCTCATCAAGGACTTCATGTAGGCTTCTATTCTGAATGTACACTGTTGTAATAGTATATTTTGTCCATAAATAGGTAGAAAGATCCTGATCATGTAACATGCCTTTTGTAGCCTCACAAACAGTTATATTATCTCTCTCTGCAACCCAATTTTGTTGTGGGTTGTAGGGAATTCTTAATTGTCTATATATCCCTGCATCACTACAAAATTCATCAAAGGCATTTGATTCGAATTATCCTCCCCTGTCAGACTTTAGGGAATGAATATGTTGAAATATTGTAACTTCGAAGAATATTCTAAATGTATTTTACTAATGTACCCCAAGGGAGATGTCTTATTCCTCCATTGGGATGTTCCTATTGTATTTGTTCATCATATAGTCATGAGGTATAACCTCCATTGTAAGTCAGGTCAATATTACCCTAATGAAAATAATATAATATGGTTTTGAGTCTTCCTAGGTGATGTCGACCTAGACAGTTTAGTGGGGCTAACTTGTTAGGTTAAAAGTCAAGTGACATAAAGACTATAAATAGAGGAGTTGTGTTCCTCTTTTGAACACACACACTCACTTGTGTATAGTGCATAAGAGAGAGAGAGAGAGAGACATACCAGCAAGGCGGAAGATCACCTATTTTTTGGTTTTATCTCATACATCTATATAGAGGAATTTTTGCTGGGTTTTCTTCCCCTTGAGGGTTTCCCGGGATAAATCGGTGTCTATCTTGTGATTGTGTTTATTTTAGTGATTATGCATATGTTATTGTTGTGAATTTGGATTAAACACTAATGATATATAGCTAAACATATGAAATCTCAACATGGTATCATAGCTATCCTTAATAGGATAGCGTTCACAAGGTGAAAGTCTCTCTCCTCTCCCTCTGACAAGAAATTAGGGATTTTGCATATATGTTTGCATAGAAATTTGTGCCTCCTTAGAGTGCATTTGTTGAGCCCCTAATCAAATTTTTTGAGTGGGTGAATCTCTAAGAAATTCAAACCATATTTTCACCCTAAACTAGCAAAGTACAGAAAACCAAAACTAGAAATCAACAAAAACTGAAATATCACAAGCAAATTTTGAAGGGTGAAGATTTGGAATCTCTAGAAACCAAGTGGACCAACCAACTCGCCTCAGTCAAGCACATCTTTTAGTAAGGTCAGATTTTAATTTTGATAAATTTCAATTTTTAGTGACATCATAGATAAGATGGCCCCAAGTACTAATCTTGAGGACAAACTAGAAGGCATAGAAAACTTCCAAGCATGGAAGTATATGATTGGTATCGTTCTTAGAGAGAATGGTCTTGACAAATACATCAAATATTAAGTTGCAGAACTGAAATAAGATGAAGCTAAGGAGAAGCACCGGAAGGACCTAATCAAGACAATGTGTCATCTAAAGAGACACCAAATGCCATCTAAAGAGACACCGAAGCAAATGTATGATGCACTTTCCAAAATATACGAGGGAAAGAAAAAAAATATATATGAACTTGAGATATCAAATGAAGGGTACCAACATGAGTAAAGGAGAATCCATTCAATATTACTTCACAAGGGTCTCCCATTTCAAGGAACAACTAGATCCCATTAGAGACTCCCTTGATGAATATGAACTAGTTATGACTACTCTCAATGGTCTCACTAGACCTTGGGATTATTCATTCATACAGACTATGTGTGCCATAAAAGAATGTATGAAGTTTGGCATTGTATGGAAAGATTGCATCCAAGAGGAAGCTAGAGTAGCTAACAAATAAGATCTACTTAAATAATATGATCAAGCTCTAGCCACCCATACCAAAAGAAGAAGAAAATCAAACTTCAAGAAGGATAGTCACAAGGAGTATAGACATCCAAAGAAGTTTCAAAGGAAAAGAGAAAACAATCATAAGAAAGACTACTCCAAATATCAATGTTATAATTGTCATAAGATAGGACACCTTGCCATAGAGTGTGCATTGAAGAAGAACAACAACAAAATACATCATGCTCATCTAGTTGAAGATGAGGATGAAGAAGAATACCAAAGACCTCGAAAGAGACAAACAAAAGAAGAAGATGTAGAAGAATATGTACTATTCTCTACACTCTTTGGGTATGTAATACCTGGAGAAGATACATGGCTTATTGATAGTGGTGCTTCAAAGCACATGACGGGGAAGAAGCAAGATCTGTCAAGACTTAAAGAAAATAACTCTCCTCGAAAAGTATCATTAGGATATGACTATCAATATCCCATCAAAGGAATTGGTGAATCAAGCTACTAGTTGTGACTATGGAACCCCCATGAAGATGAAGGAAGTACTATGTGTACCAGGTTTGAAAAAGAATTTACGTTCCATCTCAACATTAGATAAGAAAGGATATAGAGTTGATTTTATATATGGATAAGTACTCATGTGGACCAAAGGAAATACAATTGAAGATGATGTGGTCATTGGTGAAGAAGGGGGAGGATTGTACAAACTCAAGGTACATCCAAAAACAACCCTTGTGTATGAGATCACTAGCTCAAGTGAACTATGGCATATAAGGATTTCTCACATGTACTAGAAAGCATTATCCTATGTGAGCAAGGTGGTAACAGGTTTACCATATTTTAAGATCGATCATGAAGGTACTTAAAAGGGTGTGCAAGAGGAAAGAACATCAAGAATCCATTTCCGAAGAGTGAAACAAAGACTAAAGGTACATTGGAATTAATTCATTCTAATGTATGTGGTCATATGCCCTCCGCATATTTAAGTGGATATGAATATTATGTTACATTTATTGATGAATATTCAAGAAATACATGGATATACTTCTTGAATACAAGAAGGAACGTTCAGGAAATTCAAGGAATTCAAAACCTTGATAAAGAACCATCCAGAAATAATAAACAAGACACTCAAAACAGATAATGGTGGAGAATATACTTCACAAGAATGTGAATCCTTCTACAAAGAAGTTGGAATCAAGAGGGAACTAACCACTCCCTACAATCCCCAACATAATGGTGTTGTGAAAAGAAAGAATAGAAACATTATGGAAGCACTGAAGACAATGATTCATGATCAAGACCTTCCCATGCATCTATGGGTTGAAGAAACAAGAACTATTGTGTATGTGTAGAATAGATTATCTCATAGTGCTCTTGGATTCAAGACTCCTAAAGAAATGTATATAGGAAAGAAACCTGAAGTGATCCATCTCAAGATATTTGGTTGTTCAATGTATGTTCACATTCCAAAATAAAAGAGAACCATGTTGGATCCTTTCGGAAAGAAGGGAATATTTGTTGGATACTATAAAGACTCCAAAGCCTTCAGAATATACATTTCAGGATTCCATCACATAGATATTAGTAGAGATTTAATACTTGATGAAGAGACAACTCTTAAGAAATCCAAAAGGTGTCAACTTGAAGAAGTACATGAAGAGTATGTACCTCCCAAAAAGGCAAAAGTTGAACCTTCTCCCAAAATAGTAGCATCAAAAGATCATGATATGCTAGAAGCTCGGGAACCCCCTACTATGGATATATCTCGAAAGAGAAAACCTGCTTGGGTAAGATAAATAATACAAGAATCAGAGAAGAATGGAGATCCAAAAGGCTCCACAAGAACAAGAAAGAGATCAAATCCATTCTCCAACTATGTAGCTTTCATATGTGATATTGTAGACCAAGAACCCACTAGTTACGAGGAAGTCGTACAAAAGAAAGAATGAATAGATGCAATGACAGAAGAATACCAGTCAATAATAAAGAATGATGTTTGGGATATAGAACCCAAACCAGAAAACAAGAGTGTGGTATATTCCAAGTGGATCTACAAGATAAAACATGCAGTTGATGGAAGTATTGAGAAATACAAGGCAAGATTTGTGGCTAGAGGATTCTCTCAGAAATGGGGAATTGATTATGAAGAGATATTTGTGCCAGTATCAAGGTACACTTCCATCAGAAAAATCATGGCACTTGCTTCCATGATGAAGTGGAATCTACACCAGATGGATGTAAAGACAACCTTCCTGAATGGTGTGATTGAGGAATAAGTATACATCGAACAACCACAAGGATTTGAAGTCGAAGACATTCTGACTCATGTATGTAAGTTGAAGAAGGCTCTTTATGGACTCATGTATGTAAGTTGAAGAAGGCTCTTTATGGACTCAAGTAAGATCCTAGAGCTTGGTATGGAATAATAGATAGCTTCTTGACAATCTTTGGCTTTACAAAAAGAAAAATTGATCCTAACCTTTACCTTAAGGTTATGGATGATGAACTTGTCATATTATTACTATATGCAGATGATTTATTGCTGACAATAAATGAGAAACAAATTGCAGAAAGTAAGAAGAAGCTAGCTAAAGAATTCAAGATTAAACATATTAGATTGATGACCTATTTTCTTAGATTGATGAACTATTTTCTCGGGCTGGAAGTGTGGCAGATCCCAGAAGGAATCTTTCTGAACTGGGGAAAGTATGCAGTGGAAATATTAAAATATTTGATATGTTGGATTGTAAATCCATGGCCACACCCATGGATGCCAACATGAATTTGTTATCTGATGAATCATCAGAGTTAGTGGATGTGACTCAGTACAGACAGATTATTGGGTCGTTAATGTATATGACGAATACTAGACCATATATATGCTTAGTTTTGAAAACCCTAATTCAGTATATAGTTAAACCTAGACGTGTTCACATGATAGTTGTAAAGCATGTGATGAGGTACCTAAAAGGTACTTTAGAATTTAGACTATACTATGATAGAGATCATGACTACATATTGTATGGATATACGGATTCAAATTGGGAAGGAAGTGTTGCAGACAGAAAGAGAACCTCAAGTGGATGTTATTGTTTGGGGTCTACCATGATCTCATTGTTTAGCAAGAAACAGTCTAGTGTTGCTCACAGCTCGACTGAAGAAGAGTACATAGTAGCTTGCTTCGCTATTTGTGAATCCATATGGTTTCAAAAGTTGTTGTCAAGTCTATTTGACATGGAGTTGGATACCATGGTGATTTTATGTGACAACCACAGTTGTATAAATATGACAGAGAATCTCGTGTTCCATGATAAATCAAAGAACATAGAAATTCGATATTTTTACATAAGGGATATGGTATAGAAGGGAGTTATAAAACTACAGTATGTGAGTATCAATGATCAAGTTATTGATGTGCTGACCAAGCCTCTATCTCGAGTAAAGTTTGAATACTTCAGTGGTAAGCTTGGTTTAGTCCGAAAAGACTTTCCTTGTAAGGAGGAGCAATGATGTTGATGTTACAGACCTTCCTTGCAAGAAGGAACAATGATGATACGAACCCTCCTCGGAAAGGGGGAGTAGGTTGATGATATGAACCTCCCTGGAAATGGGGAGTGATGATGATACTGTCATTCATGATGGGATGGCAGTGATGTTCCAATACAAAAGAGGCCAAGTGCACCTGCATATGTTGATGTTCCTACATTTACTTGTATATGTCATAGAAAATAACACTCGCTTGGGAGTGGTCCTAGCTTTAACAAGCTAAGTATGGTCTACGATGATTCCTGCATTCAGTTGTGGATGACAAGTCCTGCATTCAGTTGCATATGATACTCTCTCATGGAGAGTGTTCCTACATTCACTTGTGTATGTTGTATAAAATAACACTCGCTTGGGAGTGGTTCTAGATTTAACAAGCTAAGGATGGTCTACGATGAGTCCTCCACTCAGTTACAGACGGAAGGTCCTATATTTAGTTGCGGATGAGATCTGCATTTACTTGGATATGATACTCTCGCATGGAGTGTGTTCCTACATTCACTTATAGATGCCGTAGAAAATAACACTCACTTGGGAGTGATCCCATCTCTAACAGGATGATGATGGTCTACGATGAGTCATGCATTTAGTTGTGGACGATGTGTCCTGCATTCATTTACGGATGAGATCTACATTCAATTGTAGACGATGTGGTCCTACATTTATTTGTGGATGATCAAGTTGGTTGATGCTATGGACCCTCCTTGTTAAGGGGGAGTAGGATGATGAGGATTGCATCATCCTTGGACCTATGTCCTAAATTAATAGGGATTGATCATCCCGCAAAGAGACCATGTGTATTATAGGTAGTGTTGTGACAAAGGATCGAGAAGATCGAAGTGTTGCTGCAAAGGATCGATAAGATCGAAGTGTTGCTGCAAAGGATCGAGAAGGTCGAAGTGTTGCTGTAAAGGATTAAGAAGATCGAAGTGTTATTGCAAAGGTTCGAGAAGATCAAATTGTTGTTGCATATGATTGAGAAGATCGAAGTGATGTTGCAAAGGATCAAGAAGATTGAAGTGTTGCTACAAAGGATCGAGAAGATCGAAGTGTTGCTGCAAAGGATCGAAAATATCGAAGTGTTGTTGCAAAGGATTAAGAAAATCAAAGTGCTACTATAAGGGATCGAAATATCGAAGCATTGCTACAAAGGATCAAGTTATCGAGTGATGCAAAAGATGAAGACTCGGTGTTGTAGAAGATGATTTTCCAATACGGAAGATATTGAAGATATTCTAGTAACTGTTACAATTGCTGATGATTGTTGAAAAATTCCTATGACGTATAGATGTATTATCTTGATACTGTTGAAGATTCTCTTTGTCATTATTCCTATATTAGATGATGTTGTTGTTAGTAGAATACCCTTCTCATTAAGGGGGAGTGTTCAAATATTGTAACTTTGAATAATATTCTAAATGTATTTTACTAATGTACCCCAAGGGAGATGTCTTATTCCTCTGTTGGGATGTTACTATTTTATTTGGTCATCATAGAGTCATGAGGTATAACCTCCATTTTAAGTCGGGTCAATATTACCCTAATGAATATAATATAATATTGTTTTAAGTCTTCCTAGGTGAATTCAGCCCATTCAATTTAGTGGGCCCGACTTGTTAGGTTAAAAGTCAAGTGACAGAAAAAGTATCAATAGAGGAGTTGTGTTCCTCATTTGAACACACTCACTCACTTGTGTATAGGACATAGGGGAGAGAGAGAGAGATACCAGCAAGGCGGAGGATCACCTTTTGGGGGGTTGTATCTTCTACATCTATATAGAGGAAGTTTTGTTGGGTTTTCTTCCCCTTGAGGATTTCTCGGGATAAATCTTTGTCTATCTTGTGATTGTGTTTATTTCAGTGATTCTACATATGCTATTGTTGTGAATTTGGATTAAAAACTAATGATATATAGCTAAGCATATGAAATATTAACATGATATGCAATTTGTCTAATTTTCAACTAAGGCTTTAAACTCTTGGAATATACATAAGGTTTCACTTTTGGCTTTCATGAAGTAAATCCAAGCCTTACGGGAGAAATCATCAATGAATAAAACATAGTAAAGGTGTCCACTAAGGGAAGGGGTAGTCATAGGTCCACACACATATGAATGTACTAAGTCAAGAATGCCTTTAGATCTAGTATGGCTACTAGGAAATTTATTTTTAACATATTTTCCTAAAGCAGAAACTCAACAAATATAATCATGAACAGAATTGAAACTAGGCATACCTTTCACCATTCGTTGTAAACCAGGAAGTGCTATGAAGTGAATATGTTCGAGTCTCCTATGCCAAAGCTCACAAGGGATGATAGTATGATTTTTCATTTCTGAAATAATATTTCATGGGACCTTGTAAAGTCCTCCTACTCGAACTCCAAAAGCAATAGTAGTATCAAGGTTCTGGTTCTTCGACCACAGGTATTCTTGATTCTTCGTGAATATCACATGGAAGCCTTTATCTTCAAGGACAAAAATAGAGAGTATGTTCTTATTCAATATAGGGACATGTAGAATTTCCTTGATATGTAGTGTGTCTCCAAAATTTAGCTAGAAGGATGTGGAATCGTGGATTCAACTCCTTGTATTGAATATGTAGAATTGTCCCCCAATTCCACCATGCATGAGAATTGTTTCTTCTTTAGGTTGGAGAGTCTTCCCTTGTACCCTGACATGTGATTGGAAGCACAGTTTTCAATCATTCATGTGTCTTCTCCTATGATGATAGATTTGGACAAAGCAAAGACAGTATAATACTATCTTCTAGTCTCTTTTTCTCCGAGTGCAACTTTGGAGGTATCTTCTACGGTGGTGGAAGCATGAACTCTTCCTTCTTTTATTTTCCTTGCATTTCAATCCTGTATGAAGTGACCTGCCTTCTTCCAATAAAAATATATGAGTTTTGATTTGTTCATACCTTTATGGATCTCTTTCTTCTTTTCATGAATTTTTTCTTGGAAGAAAAAGGTTTTCTCTCTTTCTTGGTTCTTGTCGTGAGGGAAAGATTATCCTCATTAGTGCTCACCATCTTGTTATGGATGTTCCCTTCTTATTTAATGCAATCATGCCAAATTATTTCAAAATTGGGTTTCTCTTATCTTCCGTTTACACAACAAGAAAGGTTTCCCATGAGGAGGGGAGTCCGTTGATGGCGGTTTGTAGAAGATCATCCTCATCCGTCTCCACGCCGATGCTTGCAAGTTGATCCTTCACATGTAAAGCCTTTGTAAATAAGGAGGATATTGTCTCATCTCTTTCCATCTTCATGTTGTCCAAATTTTTATTCAAACCCCTCTTTTGAGTAGGGGCCTTCTTCTCATAAAAATTTGTGAGTGTGTCGAAATACTCCTTTGTCGTCGTCAATGTTGTGATCATCGACATGAGATTGTCCTTCACGGAGTCATATATAATCCTCTTTGCCTTTGCTTGATTCTTTTTGTATTTTTTTCTTCTTGCCTTTGTAGTAGGCTCTTTAATCACAGATGTCACAAAATAATCAATATCATTCTCTTCAAGAATATTGATCACCCTCACCTTCCATGTATTGACGTTGGATGATCCTTCGAGTCGATATTCCGGATGAATGGATATTGATTCCATTACTTCTAGCTCTTGATCAATGCTTCAAGATCTACAGAGGCTTAGAATGTTCACACAAAAATAAGCTCTTACATGCCCTTGATCTAATACCATGTTAGTGGTTGAGAAAAAATATTAAGATAACTGAATTTTAAAACTTTTAATCCACAATAACAATGCATATATATGTCATAAATATTCCAAAGACATAAATCGAACCATAGAACACATGATATACCCTGGGAAATCCCTCCACTGATTCAAAGGATAAAAAACCCAGCAAACAATCTTAGAGTATGATTAATAATCGATAGAGAATCATTACAACACAATAGCAGATTTCCTTTTTCAAGAGCACAAGAGAGTAGAGATAAAATGGAACACTGTGATAATATTTCCAAGTACATAGCACCTTAATAACAAGTCAAATTATGTCATACAATGAAGGTAGTGAATATTGTATGCTTCAATAAGTAGTTAACCCTGAGAACATTGTTTTATCTTCAACCATGCACCCTCACTGACTTGGTGCCAATTTAGCACTTCATAATTATCTCCCACAAGGAATATATGTGCCTTCCATTAATTCATTGAGTTTAACTATCTATAATTAAGTTGTTAGTTGAGTGAATTGAACTAAACTGAATGGAACTGAACAAAACTAAATGTAACTGGACAAAACTGAATGTAACTGAACAAAACTGAATGTAACTAAAAAAAACTTAATTTAATTGAATAAAACTATATGTAACTAAACAGAACTTAATGTAGCTCCATCAGTGTCATCTCTGACAACTACTTGCATAAATTAAGGATTTGATTCCTTAATTAACTGGAACTTGTTTATCATCATTAATACTCAACTGATGTCTTATCAATTCGAGTTCACTTGGTGGAATGCATGGGTAATTCGAATTCTCTCTCTCTATCTCAGTGCTCATATTAATTTTTCTCGATATGGTCCATATGTGTTTTCATTAATTCTATATCATATCATACTCATAAGAATTGTTTCAAACCTATGATCATATGTACTACCCCAGGTCATATAGTCACATGTTAAATTAAATCACTCTAGGGGTAGCTAATCCCTAAAGGAGACTTGTAGCACCTATTTACCATGACTAGCCATACATCACATAGTATATCCTCGATACTTAATACAAAATAAGTCATATGAACTTAATACACCATAATTTCGACACTTGATACAACACAAGTCTCAAACCTTAACATAAGTTCATGATCTTATCCATAAGATCCTAGTACAAGCATCTCTCCTGAATATGACATAAGTCATGTGAACTTAATACAATCATAAGTTCCATACTTGATACAACACAAGTATCAGACCTTAATACAACATAAGGTCATGGAGAATATCTTAACCTAATACAACATAGATTTTGGACTTGATTACAACACAAGTCTTAGACCTTAATACAACATAAGGTCATGGATAATAACCATAGAAACTATACTCTCAACACTCCCTCTCAGGGATAGAGACATTATATGCTATACCAAGCTTATCTCAGAAGTGTCTAAACTTCGTCACAGATCGAGGCTTTATGATCACATCTGCAATATTCTCTTCAATAGTTATATACTGAATTTTTACCATACCTTCATGCAGAATGTCTCGAATGAAGTGATACTTCATTTCTATGTGTTTGGATTTTTCATGAAACAAAGGATTCTTGAAAAGCTTTATATAAATCTGGTTGTCACACCTGATCACTGTAGGTTCTATATTTTCACCAAACAATCCTCCAAGTATCTTTCTCATCCACACTGCTTCCCAGTAAGCAGTACTAGCAACAATGTACTTGGCCTCTACTATGCTCCGGGAAATTAAGCCCTTCTTTCTACGAGACCAATAAATCATAGAAGAACCCAAGCTAAAACAATATCTGAAAGTGCTCTTCTGATCAATAATGTTTTCACCCCAATCAAAATCAGTATATCCAAGCAATGATACTCCTCCATTGATTGCATACCTGATTCCATAAGCAATTATACTGTGGAGGTACCTCAAGATGTGCTTACCTATAACCTAGTGTATGTGTCTAGGATCATTCTTGAACTGACTCGAGATGCTAACTGCATAGAAAATGTCTGGCCTTAAATTTACCAGGTACATCAATGAGCCAATAAACTGTTTGTATAATGTGGGGTCCACTGGATCTCATCCAGTATCATTCGAATGGTGTTTCCTCAAATTGGAATCCATCGAAGTGTTTATGGATTTACAGTCCACCATGTCAAATCTGCGCAAGATGTCCACAATGTACTTCCCTTGAGATAGAAATATCTCATCATTTCTCTTCCAAATCTCAAGGCCTAGGAAGTAGTGCATAAGACCTAATTATTTCATCTCAAACTCTAAGGTAAGCTCCCTCTTACAGTCAGCAATCAGTATTTCCTCTCCAGTGAGAAAAATATCATCAACATATACAACCAGTATCAGAGGTTGGTTCTCCACTACCTTGAATTAAAAGTTGGAATATGCATCACTCTTCAAGAAACCTAGGTTCTTAAGGTAACTATCTATTCTAGCATACCAAGCTCAGGGAGATTTTTTTAAGCCATACAGGGATTTCTTCAACTTGTAGACATGGGACTCCTTCCCATGTATCACAAAACCCTCAGGTTGGTCAATGTAAACTTCTTCCTCAACCTCACCATTGAGGAAGGTTGTCTTCACATCCATATGGTGAAGCTTCCAACCTAATACTGATGCAAGTGATATAATAGATTTGATAGTAGTATACTTGTCCAATGGAGAAAAATTCTCCTCATAATCAATGCCCTATTTCTGAGAGAAGCCTTGGGCAAAAAATCTGGCTTTAAACTTGTCCACGCTGCTATCTGTAGCATGCTTTCTTTTGTAAATCCATCTGGAAGTAACCAATGACTTTCTCTTAGGTCTGGGAACAATATCCCAAACATTATTCTTTATAATAGAATGATACTCTTCTATCATAGAATCTTTCCACACTTCCTGCTTTGCAACCTCTTCACATGATGAAGGCTTCGAGTCACTGATGCTGCTCATTAATGCACATATCCTGAATATCTATCAGGCTACTTTCCCTCTCTCGAAGTTCCTAGTGGTGCTCCATGCTTCTTAGCATCTTTCAATACATCTTGAAACCATGCTTACCTCCTCTTTGCAGGAGGTTCATCAACCAGTTCAACTGGTTCATCAATGACAGGTAACTCTATATGCTCTGTTGGATTCTCCCTCTGAACATCAGAAGGGAAAGAATCATTCTCATGATCCTCTGAAGTAGGAATCTCAGACTCCTATATCTCTGGATCACATTCAATATCTTTTGACCGCTTGAATATTTCCTCCTCATGGAAAGTCACATCCCGACTCACCTCAACATGTCTCTTACCAGGTATATAGATTCTGAATGCTTTTGAGGTTTCACTATAGCCAACATAAGTTCCCTTCTTTCTAGAAGGTTCCATATTAGTTATATTTTCTTTTGGAATGTGAATATACATAGGACAACCAAAAATACGAAGTTGTGATATGTATGGTTTCTCACCAGTGAACACCTCTTCGGGAGTTTTTTCATCAAGGACTGCATGCAAAATTTTGTTCTGAATGTACATTGTTTTACTAGTAGCTTCTGCCCATAAATAGGTAGAAATATCCCGATCATGTAACATTCCTTTTGCAGCCTCACAAACAGTTATATTATTTCTCTCTACAACCCCATTATGTTTTGGGTTATAGGGAATTGGTAATTGTCTATATATTAGTGCATCACTACAAAATTCATTAAAGTAATTTGATCCTAATTCTCCTCCATTATCATAGCTTAAGGAACGAATATGCCTACTTGTATGATTTTCAACTAATGCTTTAAACTCTTGGAATTTACAGAATGTTTCACTTTTGGCTTTCATGAAGTAAATCCAAGCCTTACGGCAAAAAAATCAATGAATAAAACATAGTAAAGGTGCCCACTAAGGGAAGGGGTAGACATAGGTCCACACACATATATGAATGTACTAAGTCAAGGATTCCTTTAGATCTAGTCTGGCTGCTAGGAAATTTCTTTTTAACATATATTTCTAAAGTACAACCTCGACAAATAGAATCATGAACATAATCAAAACTAGGCATACCTTTCACCATTCGATGTAAACCAGGAAGTGCTATGAAGTGAATATTCTTGAGTCTCCTATTCCAAAGATCACAAGGGATGATAGTATGACATGTCATGGCTGAAATAAGATTTATTGGTATGTTGTAAATTCCTCCTTCTCAGACTCCAAAAAAAATAGTAGTATCAAGGTTATGGTTCTTCGACCACAAGTATGCTTGATTCTTTGTGAAGATCACATGGAAGCCTTTATATTCAAGGACAAAAATAGAGATTAGGTTCTTCTTTAATCCAGGGACATACATAATGTCCTCCATATGTAGTGTGTCTCCCAAATTTAGCTATAATGATGTGGATCCAACTCCTTGGATTGAATATGTAGAATTGTCCCCCAATTCCACCATGCATGAGAATTGTTTCTCCTTTAGGTTGGTGAGTGCTCCCTTGTACCTTGACATGTTCTTGGAAGCACCACTATTGATCAGCTATGTATATTCTCCTACGATGATATATTTGTACAAAGAAGAGACAAGATAATACTCTCTTCTAGTATTTTCTTTCTCTTTTTCTTTGGGTGCAACTTTCAAGGTTTCTTCTACGGCGGTCGAAGCATGAACTCTTCCATATTTTCTTTTCCTTGCATTGCAATCTCGTATGAAGTGACCTGCCTTCTTACAATAAAAACATATGATTTTTTATTTGTCCATACCTTTATGGATCTCTTTCTTCTTTGCACGAAAATTTTTCTTGGGAGAAAAAGGTTTTCTCTCTTTCTTGGTTCTTGTCGTGAGGGAAAGATTCTCCTCCTTAGTGCTCACCATATTATTTTGGATGTGCCCTTCTTATTTAATGCAATCATGCCAAAGTCTTTTGAAATTGGGTTTCTCTTCTCTTCTGTTTACCGCAGAAAGAAAGGTCTCCCATGAGGAGGGGATTCCATCGATGGTGGTTTGTAGAAGATCATCCTCGTTCGTCTCCACACCGATGCTTGCAAGTTGATCCTTCACTTGTGAAATATTTTTTAAGAAGGATGCTACGGTCTCATATATTTCCATATTCATGTTGCGAAACTTTTTCTTCAAATCCCTCTTTTGGGTAGGGGCCTTCTTCTCGTAAATATTTGTGAGTGTGTCTAAACACTCCTTTGTTGTCTTCAATGGTGTGATCACCAACATGAGATTGTCCTTCAATGATTCATATATAATCCTCTTTGCCTTTGCTTGATTCTTTTTGTAATTTGTCCTTCCTTCATTTGTAGTAGGATCTTCGATCACGAGGGTCACAAAAGAATCAAGATCGTGCGCTTCAAGAATATTGATCACCCTCACCTTCGATGTATTGAATTTGGATGTTCCTTCTAGTTGATGTTGTAGTCATAAATATATTGATGACATTTCTTCTAGATCTTGCTCAATGCTTCAAGAACAACGAAGGATTATAGTGTTTGCACAAAACTAATCTATTCCACGCCCTTGATCTGATACCATGCCCGTGATTGAGAAAAAAATATGAAGATAATTGAACTTTAAAAATTTAATCCACAATAACAGTGCATATAGATCTCATAAATATTCCAAAGACATAAATCAAACCATAGAACACAAGATATACCCTGGGAAAACCCTCCAGTAATTCAGAGGATAAAAAAGATAGCAAACAATCTTAGAGTATGATTGATAATCGACAGAGAATGATTACAACACAATAGCAGATTGCATTTTCTGAGAGCACAAGAGAGTAGAGATCAAATGGAACAATGTGATAATATTTCCAAATGCATAACACTTTGATAACAAGTCAAATTAGGTCATACAAGGAAGGTAGCGAATATTGCATGCTTCAGTAAGTAGTTAACACTGAGAACATGGTTTTATCCTAAACCATGCACCCTCACTGACTTGGTGCCAATTTGGCACTCCTAATTATCTCCCATAAGGAAGATATGCGCCCTCCATTAATTCATTGAGTTTAAATATCTCTAACTAAGTTGTTAGCTGAATGAAATGAACTAAACTGAATGGAATTGCATATAACTAAATGGAACTAAATGTAACTAAACGAAAATGAATGTAACTGAATAGAACTGAATGTAACTGAACAAAACTTAATGTAACTAAACATAACTAAATATAATTGAACAAAACTAAACGTAACTGAACAAAACTTAATGAACTCCATCAATTTCATCTCCAACAACTACTTGCATAAATTAAGGAGTTGATTCCTTAATTAACTGAAACTTGTTTATCATAATTAATACTCAACTGATGTCTTATCAATTCGAGTTCACTTGGTGGCATGCATGGATAATTCGAATTCCCTCTCTATCTCTATGCTCATATTAATTTTTCTTTACATGATCCATATGTGTTTTCATTAATTCTATATCATATCATACTTATAAGAATTGTTTCAAATCTATGATCATATGCATTACCCCAGGTCATATAGTCACATGCTAAAGTAAATCACTCTAGGGGTAGCTAATCTCTAAAGGAGACTTGTATCACCTGTTGACCATGAATAGCCATACATCACATAGTATATCCTTGAGACTTAATACAACATAAGTCATATGAAATTAATACACCATAAGTTTCAGACTTGATACAATACAAGTATCAGACCTTAACATAAGGTCATGATCTTAATCATAAGATCCTAGTACAAGCATCTCTCACGAATATGACATAAGTCATGTGAACTTAATACAATCATAAGTTCCAGACTTGATACAACACAAGTCTCATATCTTAATATAACATAAGGTCATGGAGAAGATATGAACCTAATATAACATAGATTCCAGACTTGATTACAACACAAGTCTCATACCTTAATACAACTTAAGGTCATGGATAATAACTCCCAAATTTGTACTCTCAATGAAGTTTAGATGTAGAAATGTGTAGTTGTGGTATTCTCATGGTGTTGAGAAGGGTGCAATCATATGTTTGATTCACCTATTTTTGAGAATTTCTTGGTTGTGAGACTTGGTCCATTGCATATGGAGTGATATTTCCAGTAAGGAATAATTTATCTATCATTGAAAAAGGTTTCCGTTCGACTAATATACAATTGTTTTTGTGTAGCAGTGTTCCGAGTGTTGAGATGAGTGTACCATACCTTTTGGTTTGAGAGTACATCTCCTGTGGATCCATCGCTTCAGCTTGGTGGTGACTCTCATGTTGAAAGATGCATGAACATGGCATATAAATGGTTGGGTGGAAAGTCATACTATTGAAGCTAATTTTCGTTTACAAGATGAGTATTTTGTTATGAGATTATTTGCTATATTTTATGAAGTATATGTGTTCATGGATCTAATTTTTATCTTTGTTATATGGTTGCAGGTGGAATCCAGTAGAGATAATGTTATTGTGGTAGATTTGTTGTTTATATGGCATCCAATATATTTGATTTTATTGTTGTAGATATGATTTTATATGGAAGTCGATGGATCTGGTTTTATCATTGTTATAGATCAGCTTTTGATGTTGTTTATGTAGTTGTAGAGGATAGCCTATGAATTTGATTATATTGCCATTTACATCATTGTAGGTGAGAATCATGAGATTTTATTGTATTATTGTTTATATGGTTTTATTAGATGGAATCCCTCATATTTGGTTTTTTTTATGTTATTATGGTTATAGGTGGAAGTTAGTAGAGATGATTTTTAATCATGTTAATATGGTTGATTGTGGAAACCTTTAGATTTGTCTAATTATATTGTTTATGAAAGATTATAGAAACTATTTTATTGGTGACTTATATGGCTGTAATAGATCTAATAATTGATGTTTGATTACATTCATGTTTTCATTTACCTTGCATTGCATGTCCATTCAAAAAATAATATGGTGAAACAAATCCATATGGTGAAACCCTTGATGTCTTTGTATCCCAAGCAAGAGGTTCAATGCTTACTTTATTTTTCCCCATCGGAGTATGCTTTCAATCTCTAGCTAACCAAGGCCAAAGAATGAACAAGTGTAATAATAAGAATAATTAAAATGAATAAATGTTTTGAGTCGAATTGAGATNTGTGTGTGTGTGTGTGTGTGTGTGTGTGTGTGTGTGTGTGTGTGTGTGTGTGTGTCTGTGCACATATATATAAGGTTTTCAAATATAACATATATAAACATTTGATATTGTGAAAATGTTCAAGTTTTGAGTCAGATTAATACACATTATTACAATATTTTTTATAATGAACCTAGATGTTTGGCAGAACCCTTGATGTCTTTGTATCCGGCACAAGAGGTTATCCACTTACTTTGTTTTTCTATGTGAGTATGCTTTTATTCATTAGCCAACCAAGGCTAGAAAATGAAAAGTGTAATTACAGGAACAATGAAAAGGAATAAAATATTTGAGTCACATTGAGATTAAGATTGAGTTCAAATTACACACACAAACATATGTTTTCCCTTTATGGTTGACTTGTATTTGTCGACAACATGTCCTTGTGCATTCATTGCAGTATTTCAATGAAAATATAAGAAGCAATAAGTTGCCCCCACTAAACTAGAGTTGCATTAATGGGAAGGATATATAATCACAAGCCTTGTATACTTCTTTTTTCCTATAAAAATGTGAATGTTTAGATCGATACCCATTATTACAATTTTGCTAATGAATGAGGAATAATGCTTTATATTCAAATTAAGATTGATATTGCTTCTAGATTGTGTGTGTGTGCGTGTGCATGCACAATCAGTCATGTATAATATATATACACATTTGAGATTGTGAAAATGGTTAGGTTTTGATTCAGATTGATACCCATGATTACAATTTTTTTTTAATGAAGCTATATTTCTGGTGAAACCCTTGATGTCATTGTATCCCACACAAGAGGGTCTCTACTTCGTTTATTTTCTCCATGACTAAGATTTTGGTCACTAGCCATCCAAGGCCTTATTCCTTTCCAAGTTAGTCCAAGACAAGTTCAAGAAAATAAGATGAGTATAAGAAAACAAAAGGAATAAGAAAATGAATAGTAGGAAAAAATACCAAGACAAGGGAAAATGTAAAGTAATTAGAAGGAATATCAAACCAAAGACCAAGGTGATTCCCATTCCTAGTTGTCATTGACATTTTAATAGATTTTATTTTAATCAAATGAATATAATTTTGAATTCAAAACATATAGAAATGAAAAGATTGGAAATGGAAAAAATCATGGGTTGTGATGGAAGAAGGACATACTTTAATACAAACAACTATTGCTTGAAATGTATCAACTAACTATTCCCTCTATTATTAATGGAAACCTTCTCTCCTTTTCATAGACTACTACATTAAGAATATTGAAGACAGTCCATAGTCCAAAGGATGCAAATACATAATGAAATGGAGAAGAGAAATTTAACTTTAGACAAATAGGTTTAATATGTATGATATTATTAACATTTGTATTTAAAAATTTCTCTCCACCATATTTCAATTTTGTAATTCCACTTATTAATGTTAAATGGATACTATTGCAATTGGATTTATTAGTGTTTAAAGGATAAATATTATTGATGTTATTCAAACATATAAATATTCTAGTCATTCACTTGGGATTTTGGGATTTGGTTTATCAAATTTTAAGCTTTAATTGTTATTATTGTAAGCAATGCAACTTGTCATTGCACAATCCTTTAACATGAATTTACTATATTGAATTCTACAAACAAATAGAACGCATTTACAATATTGAATATTGCTACATTATTGGTTTATAATTAGTGTTGTGGTTTTGAAAAACTTAACCATTCACATAGGTTGGGAGTGAGCTTATCGAGTTTTAAAATTTATTTAACATGCATTTGTCATATTGAATACATTCATAGGTTCCACATTGAAGACATTCATGGGTATTGTTTTTATTTATAATTATTGATACATTCAAGCTTACGATATCTTATTTTAATCATTCACTTAAGACCTCCTTTCACTTTAATCATTCGCTTAAGACCTCCATTCAGTCATTGAATTTTGCAATTTGACTATGATATAAACCTTTTAACCATGGGTGGTTGCATTGAAACTTTGTATTTTTGTATCAAGTAACTTATAGAATTGGAATCTCTTTGTGCAATTTAAGTGTTTTTAAGCATATTAAAATAGAGAGTTGTCTACATGACCAAATCTAGAAAGAATGGATGTAAACAATTTGAATGAAAATAAACTAAGTATTGATTGTATGTCATAAAATGAAATGTGTAACAATTTGTTGTTTGTGATTACAATCTACACATGATAACCAAAACAATTTATTAGTGTTCTTGTGTAGAGAATGAGTTGTATAAAACATCACGCACCTAGAAGGCCTTCCATAATATGTGCCTAATATGTAATACTTTATCTTTAAATTCTTTTATGTTTTATTTGGATCCACATCATCATATTCATCATCGATCCTTCTCTTATTTCTTCGTCAATGCGTTACCAAATTAGTTTCCCAATTCATCACTACTATTTCAATATGATCTCATTGAACTAATGGAAGTTGCTTTGCTTTTGTCCATTCATCCTAAGATAGAAACACTACTACCAAGTATTGGTTTTCCCATGAAAAAAATCAAAAGAGCGATGGCATTGGCATTGAAGATGAGAGAAATCTAACCATGCAAAATCAAATAAATGCATATGATTCTATGTTACAAATTGTTCTTGGTCTAGGTTCAGTAAATTGGGAAAGAGGGGCCTTAGTAACCTAACTTTGTCTTAAATTACATATTACCTATCATTCATCATATCACCATATCATAGGAAATAAGTTTTATCATATTATCATATCACAATCAGCAAGCCTCCATTGTTCATCATATCAACTTGTTGCAAGTAGCTAGAGTGTATATATATGGGTTTTGTATGAGGGCTAAGTTACCACAATACCGATACTAATTTGGATATGAATATAGGATCCAAAAGAATATGTTAAATTTTCAAAAATATGGGTTTTGACACATATAATTGTATTTTATAATATTAATGTTCGTAATACTATTGTTAGGTTATTAATAATTACTTAGGTGTTTTGTTGGTGGGGTGTTGTGGGTGAAGGACATTATTTGAATTCCTTTCTCTGGTCGCATCTTGTCCATGTAGTTGGGGAATTTAAAATTCTCTTGGAGAATAGTGTCACTTCCTTTTTTCCTATGTCCTATTCCCATTAGTGGAGATGTAGTTTTCCCATTGTCAATGTGAGGAATTGTTATTTTTTGAACTATTTTTGGTCCTGACATCATTTACTATAAGTTTATTCTTCAAAATACTACAATTCAAACCTTAGACAATTGACATCATTTACTATAAGTTTATTCTTCAAAATACTACAATTCAAACCTTAAAGAATTATTCATTATTTTTGGGGTGCATCAACCTCATGGGATGCTTTTTCTTTGATAGGAAATGCATTGAATCTGATTTTATATTGTTGAATCTTATTTTAAATTTATTCATATCAAGACTGTTCAAATCGTTCACGGCAAGTAATTTAGAACTATCCATATCATACTTTTACAATTTAACCTCAAAACTATTTTCCCTTGCTTTGATATGTTGCACTTTGATTCAAGTCCCATTGCATGGTCGACTCATAACACTATTACTTAAATTATGATACAAGGAATAACTATGAACAAACTTATTAAATGTTAAGATTTTATTTCTAAATGCATATTTTCTAATCGAAAATTGTTGTTTGTTATTTTCTAGGTCCTTGGAAGCATAAAGAAAAGCATAAAATATAGTCAATAATTACAAGATGTTGCAAAAATGGAAATTATGCATTTAAATGACTTGTTATCCAAACCTAATTCAAGACACTATTACATATGTCCTTCACAACAAGACACAAAATCATATGCTCCAATGTAAGAGAGATGTTTATGGAAGGAATATAGATAATGAATCATATTATATTGCCCTTGTTGAAGGGATGAAAGCAACGAAAAAATATAGCGTTAACGATCTCACGGTCTTCACCAACTCAGAACTAATATGTAATGAAATGAAAGAAATTTAACAAGTTTGAAAAGACAATCTCAAACCTCTTTATAGAGATTCAAAAATCATTGTTATGGAATTTTAGTCTTTTACCATAAATTACCATGCAAATATTAAGAGGGTGTATATCGATCTAGTGTTTGGAGTAGTGTCAAATTTAGGTGAGGGTGTCAAAGCTGACTTAGTATCAATGTCTATTCTAAAAAATATCGTTGATGGACATCAATATCTATCTCCAATTTGTGAATGATTTCTTGTTATGGTTGTGTTTTTCATGGCTTAATTGTTTAACTAAAGAATAATCAATAATTCTACTACATTTTCCTCTGCTTATAATAACTCGGGTCTCTTGTATGGGTGATAGGTTGAATAAAGCTTTGTATAATTCCAAACTTGTGTAGTTTTACTTGTAACACTTAGTTTTAGCTCTTTCAGTTAAATAATTAATGATAAATAGTTTGTCACTTTTATGTACCTAATATTATGAGCTTATCATTACAATAAATAAACTATCGTTAAATTATTTCAAATGGAATCCCTTTGTGCATAAATATTCAACTATAACTTTTTTCATTCCCCAAAAATATTTTGAAAAGATTAACTTTGTGTAATGTCCCCAATTTTTTATAGCACCTCGCCCTTAGTAGAAGAAGTAAATAAATTGTTAGGAACAAAGTCATGGTGTGTTCGGGATTAAATTTTAGACAAAGTATTAACCTAGGAGTTGAGGTAGCAAACAAGTAGGTTATTTAATTTTTATCATTATTTAATATTGATGGGTTGGATATGATTAGGAGGTTCCATGAGGGCACATAAGAGGCTTATTGGAACCATTGGGTGTCAGACAAATGGAAACTAGGGAAAAAATCAAGAAAATTTAACAAAGCCACAAAAGATAGAAATCAATGCAAAGCAGGAAAGTAGCCAAAAGCATGAAACCCAAAAAAGTAGAAAGCATGCAGAAAGGTAGGAAAGTCCATAAAAGAAGAGAGAAGAAGAAAAGAAGGAAAAAGCATTGGAAAATATGGAAATCAAAGAAAATACATAAAAGCAATATGTTTCCAAAAGAAAAAAAATTGTCCAAAGCAGAAAGGAAACAAAGCAAGGAAGAAAAGAAGGTAAAAGTTGTGAATGCTAAAATCAGACAATGAGGGTGCATGAGTGATGAACATGAATAAATTCAATGCGTATATATGGACAATAAGCTTATGAAATATGAGCAGTGCACCACTCTCACACATTTTTCTAGTTTGAGTTTTGAATTGAGAGCTTAGCTTCTTAGCCTTAGGGAGATGTGCCCCTAGACACAGCCGGAAGGTGTACCCCAATTGATTTTCCATTCTCAAGCAATGGTGTATTTTTGCAGGTTATCCTACCATATCCAGATTCTTTCCAGCTTGTTGAAGAATTTTGGGAGTTTATCCTTCCAATTTCTAAGCAAATTTGCTCTCCACTCTTCTTGTACTATTGAATTCTGCTAATGGATGTTTCATTAATCCTTTTTTGAGGTTAAATTAGACCTAATTTAGTTATATCTAATGTAATAATGTATATCTTCAAGTTTTATGGAAATTCAAATTAGTTTTCTTAAGTTTCATATGAGTTTGTTTCTCCTTGTCTAGATTTTAATGCAAAATTGACTAGTTTTCCTGTTTTTCGTATTTGTTAGAACATTAATCCAAAAATTAGTACCTTATTCTAAATCCCTAGTTAATTTTTTTTGCATTTGTGCATTAATACACTATGGTTTGGACTTAGGTAGCTTAATTAGGCAAAATAACTAGTTAAATTGGATCTTTCACACCTACATGAGCGCTCCAGCTTAGTCAAACTCCACATGTGTGCCATCATTCATTTTTGGTGTGCTCCCATTCATTGAATGTGGTATTTTTGGTTGACTAGGAGCGCTAGGGGTGGATTTAGCCCAATTTTGGACTGTTTTGAGCATTAAATGCGCACCTAGAGCCTCTCACTCACCTTATTTTGCACACCCATGCATTCAAAGGAGTCATGATTGCTCCAAGTCACTTCATCCATGTCCACACCTCCATTCATGACCATTTGGGCTGAGTTGGAGCAAGTTTGGCCCATCTAGGGGGAATTGAGGCCAATTTGACCAATTTCACATGTACAGTCATTTTGGGATTCCTAAGCCTCACAAACCACTTCAGGTGTAATATAAACCTATTAATAACATATTCACATGTTAGACAGTCAAATAATATCATGTTTTTGTTCACATTGCATGTGCAAAATTGTTCTCTTTGCATGGTTTTTTGTTGGTTTTGCATGTAATTCGATTTGTGAGTTTTATATAAGGATCCTGGATATTGATATAGATAAAAAAATTCTCACATGGTATCATAGATTATTGGATTTTAGTGAGTTTCATATCAATCTTAAGCATTTGAGATGCATTTTTTAGAGAAAATCCAAATAAAATTGAGTGTTTTTTGCAGGACTTTCAACAATTTTCTCACCATTAGCATGGACAGAAATGGAAGCAACCCACATCTTGATTACCCCCTTCAATTAATTCAATTGGAAGGTAGAAATGGTTATTCAATTGAGATCCAAGGGTCTCTATAGAGTTATCATGGTCACAGAAGTGGAGCCAAACTCTATTGTAGAGAAAGCCAAGTACTTAAATAGACTTGCTGAAGCCTATGGATTGTTATGCCTAAGTATTTTAGGAGATATATTGTTTCATATAGACAGTTTGAAAACCCCAAATGAAGTCTGGGTTAAACTAGAATCACTCTTTGGGAAAACTGATGAATTGAGAGGACATCAACTTGAAAACGATCTCATAAGCTTGATCCCAGTACATTTTGAAACTATCCAAGATTTCTTCACGAAGTTCAAGTCTCTAGTGCTTCAGTTGAAGCAATGTAGAATTGAGAAGAAAGAGGATCAGTTGATATTGTCCATCCTTTTGAAGTTAGGCCCATAATTTTTAGTGTTTGTAAGCACCTTCCATTCGGGCAAGTTGACACTTCGAAACTGGCAGATACCAACACTAGCTAGCTTTATGGAGTCCCTGACCCAAGAGAAAAAGAAGCTAGTCCAAATGGGAACCATTAAAGCTAAGGATCAATATTTGGCCATGGTTGTTTCAAATTCCTCAAAGGGAAAGCAGAAGGCAAAGAATTTGAAGCATCTAGAAAAAATGAAGTATGAAAAATCCAAATCCAGTAATGGGGATTCAAATACTCCTCAGGAGAAGGACAAGAAAGGGAAAGAGAAAACCAAACTTGCATATTGACACAAGGGATGGAATCCAAAAATATCATGCATGAACAAAACCATTGATCAGATGGCACAGCTACTGGAGAAAAACAACATCCCTGTCCCAGATGGAATAAGGAAGAAAGATGGCACCTCCAGTTTAGACAACAAGGAGAAATATCATGCCTTGGTAGCAGGTAATTCTAATCATGCCTTGGTAGCAGGTAATTCTAATTCCTCAACCTTAACCATTAATTCAGGGGCATCTAGACACATGGTTTCCACCATATATCTCTTCTCCTCCATGCATCCAAGTGTTGGCCCAACAGTTCGAATGGGAGATGACTTTGAAATCTAGACCAAGGGAATTGGTAGGATTGATTTGGAGCATGGTTACTTCAGTGATGTGCTCTATGTACCAGACTTTGAAGCAAATTTTTTGTCAGTATATCAAATGAATCATACATGAGAATCTAAGAGAGTGACATTCACTCCTGACTTGGTAGATATTGCAGAAATCTCAACCAACCAAGTTGTGGCAATTGGGTATGCAGACCACCAAGAGAGGATGTACAAGTTCTCAAATTTTCTCCCTAGTTCAAATGACCAAGAGCTCCTCTCTCATGCCAATGAGACTTCCAAGATATGGCATGAAAGGTTTGAAAACAAGAACTACAATTATCTCCAAGCACTTCACAAGGATGAGATAGTGGAAGGACTTCCTCCAATCAAATCATCAAATGGATCTTGCATTGGTTGTGTCGTTGGGAAGCATCTAGAGCGTAGCTATGAGAAGGGGAAGGAAAGGGGAGCCTCACAACCTCTTGGATTATTACATTCATACCTTATTTTTCCTCTACCCACTCCAGCCTATGGTGGATCAAGGTATGTACTCACATTCATTGACGACTACTCGAGATTCTGCTGGGTATACTTCCTAAAATTGAAATCTGAAGTATTTGAAAAATTGAAGATTTGGAAGGCCTTAGTAGAGAATCAAAGTGGGCATAGGATAAATATCCTTAGGAATGATAATGGGAAGGAGTATTTCAACAAAAATCTGCAGCAAATTTGTGAGTAATGTGGCATTTAAATGCAACATTCAACTCCCTACACACCACAGCAAAATGGTGTGGTAGAGAGGAAAAATAGATCTCTCAAGGAGATGGACACATGCATGATTGAGGAAATGGATATAAGTCCCAAGATATGGGATGATGCTATTTATTGTGCTTCACATATATAGAACAGGGAATTCCACAAATCAGTCAAAGGAAAAACTCTCTACGAGGCATGGTTTGGCCATAAACCAAATGTCTCAAATTTCAGAATTTTTGGTTCAAGAGCATGGGCTCGAATTCCTTTAGAAAAGAGGAAGGATTTGCAGCCACAGAGAAAGGAATGAATAATGGTTGGTTATGGTGAGGATAAAAAATTTTACAAACTATTTTACACATCCACACTCAATACTTTCATTTAGAGGAGTGTCCAATTTGAGCTTGCACCAGGGGAATGCTCTTCTCCCCAACAACACCTTGATGAAGTAAGTGATGATTCATGCTCTATATTTTCTGATAATTATGATATTGATATGGATTTATATGAAATTTTTGTAGATGAGTCTCCATCAAGTCCCAAGTGGGATGAAAAAATCATACAAGTTGCAGGGGAATTGGCAGGAAATCCCCAAGAGCTTAGGAAGACTAGATCTAAATCTAGCAATGCTTCCTTTGCAAGTGAAATTTCTCATGCTGAGCACTATTATATGCTGATTGGATCTGATCCACAGTAATATCAGCAATATTTTAATGACCCAATATGGAAATAAGCAATGGAAAAAGAATTACATTCTCTCCAAGAGAATTAAACATGGGAATCGGTTCCCCTTCCTCCCAAGAGGAAGCTTGTTCAGTGCAAGTGGATCTTTCAAAACAAAATAGCTGGTGATGGTTCAGATGTGAAGTAAAATTCCATATTAGTTTATAAGGACTACTCTCAATTCTATGGTGTGGACTACACCGAAACCTTTGCACCGGTTGCAAAGATGGATTCCACAAGACTAGTTCTAGCAATTACAGCTAGTGAGGGTTGGCAAGTGCACCATTTAGATGTCAAGAGTGCATTCTTACATGGTGAGATACAAGAGGAGATATACATGCATCAACCTGAATGTTTCCAATAGGATCCTTCACTTGTTTGCAGGTTGAATAAATCACTATATGGACTCAAGCAAGCCCCCGGGGCTTGGTATGCAAAAATGGATGCTTTCTTTCTCTCAATTGGGTTTATTCGATGCAAATCTGATCCAAATGTATATTTGCAGAAAATTGGTATTGCATTGCAGGTTATTGTACTTTATGTAGATGACCTCTTGATTACAGGGAGCTGCAACGCTCAAATTGGATCAATCAAGGCATCCTTACACAGTGAATTTGCTATGATAGATCTAGGATTGCTAAGGCAATTTTTGGGTTTGGAAATTGAGAAATCAGAGAGAGGCACCATGCTGAGTCAAAAAAAAGTATGCTTCAGACATGATAAATAAGTTTAACATTGCTGATTGTAAGGAATCCAAGTGCCCTTTTCTTTCTGGCATTAGACTAGGTGAATTTGGCAATTCTCCTTTCATAGATTGTACATTGTATAGGAAGATAGTTGGTAGCTTGCTCTACCTTACACATACAAGACCTGATTTGTCTTATGATGTAAGTGATGTAGAAAGGTATATGCACCAAACACGTGAGCTCCATTGGAAGGCAGCCAAAATAATCCTCCAATATGTCCAGGGAACAAAGAATTTCAAGGTGCACTATGCAGCTAGTTCTTCACTTCAACTAGCTGGATTTTCTGATTTTGATTGGGCTGGAGATACCACTGACAGAAAATAAACTTCAGGTTTTGTTTTCATGCTTTCTAAAGTTCCTATTTGTTGGTATAGTAAGAAACAACATACCATTTCTCCTTCTTCAGCAAAGGCCGAGTACAGGGCAGCAGTGAATGCAGCCACACAATGTGTTTGGTTGCAAGGAATTCTTCAGGAATTTGGTGTTGCTATTGATTCTCCTACCAAAATTTGGGTGGAAAATCAAAGTTCCATCAAGATATCTACTGATCCAATTCAGAGGCATAGAAAAAATCATATTGAGATCCATATGCACTACATTCAGGGCTTAGTGCATGACAGAGTGATTTCCTTGCAGTATTTCCCATCCACCGAGCAAACTGTCGACATATTCACCAAGAGTTTCAATGAGAAGACCTTCACTCAATTAATTTTTTTACTTGGAGTGAGTGATGGATGGTGATTGCTGTTATTTTTTGGTAGGTTTCAACACCATTTCCATTCTTGAGGGAAGGTTTTGTCCCATGAGGTTTTCCTTCTTTTCCTCACTTTACATGGACAAATAAAATTTATGTTATGTATTGAGGTGACTTGAGCCTTTGCTACCAAGGCCTCCCACTTTATTTCATGAGATGTACTAATTTTTTGGTTAAGGGGGAGTGTTAGAATAGTAATCAAGCACTTAGTACCTTATTCTAAGTCCCTAGTCAATTTTATTTGCATTTGTGCATTAATACACCATGGTTTGGACTTAGGTAGCTTAATTGGGAAAAGTAACCAATTAAATTGGAGCTTTCATACCTACATGAGCTCTCCAGGTTAGTCAAAATCCACATGTGCACCCTCATTCATTGCTGGTGCACCTCCATTCATTCAATGTGGTCTTTTTGGTTGACTAGGAGCGCTAGTGGTGGATTTAGCCCAAATTTGGATTGTTTTGATCATTTAATGCTCGCCTAGAGCCTCTCACTCACCTTATTTTGCACACCCATGCATGTCAATGAGTCGTGATTGCTCCAAGTAACTTCAACCACATCCACACCTCCATTCATGACCATTTGTGCCGAGTTGGAGCGAGTTTGGCCCACCTAGGGGAGATTGAGGCCAATTTGCCCAATTTCACATGTACAGTCATTTTGGGCTTCCTAAGACTCATGAACCACTTTAGATGTAATATAAACCTGTTGCTAACATATTCACATGTTATACAATCAAATAATATCCTGTTTCAGTTCACATTACATGTGTAAAATTGTTATCTTTGCATGGTTTTTTTGCTGGTTTTGCATGTAATTCAATTTGTGAGTTTTCTCTAAGGATCCTAGATCCTATTGTAGATCAAATTTCTCGTAGTATTGGATAGTCAAACCTACACTAATTTATTTCATTCTTGTTCTGATAGTTCATTAACATTATGTTGTAGATATTCCATTCCTGATACCAAGAAATCATGGCCATGTTCAAGTGTTTGGGAAGCCCAAAAGTTGTCCCATTTGAGCAGTCCAAGAGCCTAGTTTTTCTTGTGCAAACCCCTGCCTACCAATTCAATTTCATACCTGTATAAAATTATTTTAACTAATAAATAACACCATATCAGATATATTCAAGCTTCCTTGAGTTAAATCTTGTCACCACTAGTGTCTGGGAATTGAATAGCAAAGGTTTTAGTTTGCATATGTTAGGTTGCGTAGGATCCTGCAAATAGAATTCAACCTCACTAATGTTTGAAACGTAAATGGTCCCAGTACATTGTGCATAGGAACCTGATATTTCTTGACCCTCTCTCTTCCTTGGTTGGACCTTCTTACCTGATCTTTGATTAACTAATTAGTTCAAACTCCTTGCCCTAATAGTTTGTTTGAAAATTTTGTTGTAAGAAGGAGTTAATGACCAATCAAGTCTAATTGGAGCAAAATAGTGGTAGCATAGTACTTTCCTCTATCTTTGTTGAAAGTATTCTCTGAGCTTGAAATCCATAAGACTAGCACCAGCTAGTAATGTTGAATTCGAATGGGAATATGCATAAGCATCCTGTGTTTATGAAGAAGTGATTTATGTAGATGGAGGTTTTCATGTTTTAAGCGATGAGAATGGTGACTCTTGTGACCAAATGTTCCATAAAGACATTAGGAACTGTCCATCAAGGTCTATATCAATTGATGATTAATTAAGTCCATTGAAAGTCAAATCTTCTAAGTACCTCCAGAATTATCAAGCATTAAAAGAAGAAATATGGATGGTCTTGTATTCCTGAGAATACTATGAAGTGGAGGTTGGAAGGATGTTCCAAAACATGGAATCCTTTTGCAGCACACAATGAAGAGTGGTAAAGCATATTGTAATTGAAAATGTGTGCAAAGAAGTGTAGAATTTGTTTCAGTAGAGTGAAGCATCATCATCAAAATTTTCTAGACCCAAGAATCCAATGAATAAGGGCGTACCCAGAGACCCTCATGACGTATAAAGAAGAAATTCCATAGTTAGAGGTTAGCCATTTGATGAGAATGAGAGGCACAACAGTCTCTCAAGTGAAGATACATGCAATTCCTCTAGTCAGTACATAAAGATTCTAAAGAAAAGGCACAAAAAAAAATATGATTTCTTGTATGCAACTAAGGAGCCATGCACATATGAAGATTCAACAAACCCTCATCGGGTTGTTGACAATTTGGGAAGTGATTTCACTTCCAATTTTTCCAACTTATTTGTTGGTGGTTTCCAGGTCACTACAAAGAATATTGATGATGAGATGAGTTCAAAGGAACTCAAGGATAGTGAACCATGCTATGGAGAAGAATAGAGTTTAGTTTCTCAATCATCACTAGTGCTTCACAGTGAAGCAAAAGGACATTCCTCACCAATTGGTTTCACACTAGTTGGGTTGGTGCAAGAGCATACTACACCCATTTCCCCACATGAGGAGGAAGATATGATGCAAAATTGTGAACAAAATTCTAATTTCCATGCTTTTTTGTGTCATCATGTGTATGTAGCCACTTCCAAGGAGGATATTTTCATTTTTGAATATTCTAGTATTAGGGATTAACTTTTGAGTGTCAAGGATGAATGCAATAACAAGGTTGTATCATTGGATGGGAGTTTGCATGACTCACATATCTGGGATGAGATAACATGTGGAAACACACACTATGTTATCAAGAAATCATGGAGTGACTTAGAGAGCCTACTCATAGTCACAGAAGAAAGGTTAATGCAAGTATTGTCTAGAAGCAATGGTGCACACAAGCTTCTTGAAATCTTGTTGGGAGAGTGCAAATGGAGGAGAGACAAAGTGGAGTAGTGGGAAGAGTCTCTAGTTATGAACTATGCGTGATCAATAGAGAGATGAAGAGACGAAGAATGACTACTTACAATTTCTCATGGACTGAGATATTGCTCTCAAACTTGTTGAAGACAAAGTAGTAGCTGAAGGAGAGCAGTTTCAGGTGGAATTGGGAGATTCACATTCATTTTCCAGAACCACTAGTGATCATGTGTGTGTGGTTGATTGTGCACATCAAGCTTTGGAGGGATCCCATGCATAAGGTGAGCATGAGGACTATTCATTTAAACAATTTCTTAAAGGAAGCAGTTGCATGGACTCTAATTGTATGTCACTTTCTCCACACCAAGAGGAACCCCATGAGAAGTTTGAACATGAAAAAGACTATTTAGATTTGCAAGTTACAGTGCAGAACGAGGACATAGAAGATATTGATAAAGCACTTGATGGGATACAAAAGGATAGTGATAAATTTCATGAGATGATGCCATACAAATCATCCTGCAAATGTATGTATTTATTCATTTATGTGGTAGGTAAGTACATAATACAAATGGAGACTTAAGGTTATGCTAGTATTACTTGCATTAGTAGGATATTAATGGATACATTCTTCATCTAGAAATATTGTGAAGAGAAGCAAAGGCTTCAGTGGATGCCACATGATCCTTCTAGTATACATATATTTTCATGGGAATTATGCTTGACTCATTTGGATGGGTCAAAGGACATGGAGGGTGTTTTTCCAAACACCCCTTTTGCTCCAATGAGATCAAGAGCTACCCTTATGGGTAGATAGAGAAAAGATGGGGTAGCAAGGAGGTAATAGTACTTTTGTTTTCCATCGTGAATTCATTAATATTACTGATATTTTGTTGTTATGTGAGTAGCAACAAAGATATTCATGGAATCCCTTTGATGATCCCATTACACATGTATCCATGGGTTGGAAGAACAAGTATGTGTCACAAGAAAAGATCCTAACATTATGGGATCAAATGGAAAATATGTTCAGAGGCATGGGTAATGATGAAATACCCATTTGGTTATGGGATCCTGGCATTCCTCATAATGGAAGACCACTTCCAATGGTAGAAATGTTGATAAGGTTGCAACATGATCAGTGGGATCCAGGATGGCGATCCAACCTTCATTTCTTGAAGTATATCTATGTTGAGCAGTGGTCTAGTTCCTCGCATGGGAAACTGTATGACATGGACTTATTTTCTTCTTGTTTGGTGTTTTGGGAGTCCTAATGAGGATCTCTATGTTGTCATTGCAGTGTAGGAAGGGAGGTAGAAGAAACTTCCCAATTTTTTGGTTCATTTGGGATCCAGAAATCATTCCTGGTCTCAAATATTTCAGTTGGAAGATTCATCTAGAGGTTTGAGGAACAAAAAAATACCTTAAGAGGGGTGAGATGCATATGGTCAAGTACCTTGCCAAGATTGACCTCCACTTTGATCCTTACAATCACTTTCTTTAGGAAGAATAAGTTCTGCAAAATAAAACTCCTTGTGACTAATGTGGTTATCCTAGATTCTCATCCATGAGCATTGGCTTGGTTAGTGCATCTATGGTTTCACCATATTACATGAGAAAATCACACAAAAAGAAATCCAGTGACTCTATGTTGGTTCTTTTTAATCACATTTTGGTTCATGGTAGCATTTTTGGGAAGTTCTATTTTAATGTGGTGGCTATGTCATATACTTGGGTAAAGCAATTATAGCATCATACATTTTTTGAATATAAATTTGGAAGGATTGAGACGTTATGTCTTGATTCTATGATTGAGCTTGGTATTTTTGGTGCTCATATGAAGAGGATTCATTCCACCCTTGTTTGGATCAATTACATAGATGTAGAGAAGTGGGAAAATGGTACAGCATGTAAAGATTACTTATGGTTCAAAACTCATGTGGCGAACCAAGAAAAGAAAGGAGTCTCTTATGGGGATGAGAACTCCAACAGAGTTATCAAAGGAATGAAGAAGATGATTTTTGGTTGTGCCATGTTTCCCACCAGGTTCTGCACTACCATTTTCTTTGGCGTAAAGTTGATGTTTCCCAAGGAATCTTAGGAATTATCTTGAGGCTAAATAGACATCCCATGAGATATTACAACTCAATTTTCCATAGAATGCTTCAAAATCAATATCATTCATGATTTTATGGTGAGGATGACCAATAAAAGTTTGTTAAAAGGATTATCTATGTTGGAGATGAGACTCAGATGGTTTCTTAAGTAGCCTTGCTAAGTATTATTGAAATAGTGTATAGGTTCCTTAACAACCATATTTTCACTTACTTGAGGGCAAGAAAATTTTGAGGGGGGGGGGATTGTAATGTCCCCAATTTTTTAATGCACCTTGGCCTTAGAATAATAATTAAAATAATTGTTAGGAAGAAATTCATGGTGTGTGGTTGCTTATGATTAGGAGGTTACATGAGGTTGCATAAGAGTCTTAGTGGACCCATTGGGTTGTCATACAAATGGAAACTAGGTTAAAAAATCAAGAGAAATCCACAAAGCCACAAAAAGTTAGAAAGCAGTGCAAAGCAAGCAAGTAGCCAAAAGCATAAAACCTAGAAAAGTAGAAAGCATATAGAAAGGCGGGAAATTCCATAAAAGTAGAGAGAAGAATAAAATCAAGGAAAATTATTGGAAAATCCAAAAGGCAAAGAAAATCCAGGAAATCAATATGTTGTCAAAGCATAAAAGCAGACCAAAGCAGAAAGACAACAAAGAATGGAATAAAAGAAGGTGAAAGTTGTAAATGCTAAAATCAGTCAATGAGGGTGCATTAGTGATGAAGGTGAATAAATTAAATGCATACATATGGCCAATAATATTATAAAATATGAGGATCACACCACTCTGACATCTTTTTCTAGTTTGAGTTTTGAATTGAGAGCTTAGCTTCTCAGCCTCAGGGAGATGTGTTCCAGTTGTTTTTCCATTCTTGAGCGAATATTGAATACTTTTATCCATTAATGGTGTATTTTTGTAGTTTATCCTATCATATCCATATTTTTATGATCGTGTTGAATAAGTTTGGGAGTTTATCCTTCCAAATCCTAATCAAATTTGGTCTCCATTCTTCTTGTACTATTGAATTGTGTTAATGGATGTTTCATTAAGACTTTTGTGAGGTTCAATTATGTGTACTTTAGTGTTATATGATTTAATAATGTTTCTCTACAAGTTTTATGGAAATTTGAATCAATTTGCTTAAGTTTCATATGAGTTTGTTTCACATTGTCTAGATTTTAATGCAAAATTGACTAGTTTTCTAGTTTTCCGCATTATATGGTAAAACCTCCATGAATTTCCTTGATTCTTGTTCTGATAGTTCATTAACATGTTTCTGAATAGATTACATTCCTGTTACCAAGAAATTGTGACCATATTCAATTGTTTGGGAATCCTGGAAGTTGTCCCATTTGAGCAATCCAATAGCCTATTTTGGCTTTTGCGAACCCGTTAGCCTCCCAATTCGATTTCAGACATCCATAAAATTATTTTAACTAATAAATAACATAATATCAAAGATATTTTAGATTCCTTGAGTTAAATCTCATCACCACTAGTCTTTGGGAATTGAATAGCAAAGGTTTTAATTTGCATATGTTGGGGTGCACAGGATCCTGGAAGTAGAGTTTAGCCTCACTGATGTTTGAAACCTCAGTGGTCCCAATACATTGTGCATAGGAACCTGATATTTCATGACCCTCTCTCTTCCTTGGTTGGACCTTCTTACCTGATATTTAATCATTAATTAGTTCAAACTCCTTTCCCCTATAGTTTGCTTGAAAATTTTCTTGTAAGAAGGAGTTGATGACCAATCAGATCTGATTGGAACCTTACACTTTGATTGGTTAAAAAATAGTTTTTCCACTATGCATCATGCTAAACAATTTAACAAGAATCAAATTTCCTTGGAGATGATACAAGCTAATCCAACATAATATCTTAAGGTAACTTGTATCTAATGCGGTGCCATAGAGTTATGCATGTGTAAAAGTCTTATGTAATGGTGCACATTCAAAGGTCACAAACATGATTTTATTGGATTTAACACAAGTTTAAAATTTTGGATTTTTTTTAAGATTGTAGTACACATATTCTTGTTAGTATTTCTGCAAATATATATATATAAGAATGCATAAAATTATATAAGAATATATAAAATTAATCATAGGAATATTCTAGATCTAGGTCTAGTTGCTTTTAGACCTATAACACATTATCAAAAATTAGATACTAATATATTTTACCAAGAAAGATTTTTGAGGGCAAACTATGACACAAAATACTAATGCTTAGCATCTAGAACCCTCAAGTGGATAGAAAGAGCATAACTTTTGTAACTAATAGCACATTCCTATATTAAAGGTCATTCAAATCAAGATAGCATCATGTGTTGGGTTGGACTTGGGACATTTCATTAAGTGTTGTATCGTTTAATATAACAAACTTATCTAATAAGTGTTGGCATGTGTTTCTCCTCAAGGAATGGTTATAAATAATTAAGAGGATTGACATAAATCCTAAAGTAAGGTTTCATATGAATCTGGGGGTGAACTATGCCTAATAACATTTCCAAGGCTAGCATGTGTGGTAAATGAGAAAATATATTTATAAGGAGTAGAGGGAACTCTTTTATGGCATGCCTTATGCTGATATTATCATGGTTGCTATGCTTAACATCAAACTTAATATATGATTATAAACTTTAATTTCATTCTAAAATACAATTATGTGTCTTATCCGGTTATTTTGAAAGGAGCTTAATATTGTTACCCTAAAAATCCAACATGTTGCACTATTCAAATTGACCTCACTAAAAGAGGCTTTGTTTTGGACTCTACCTAAGAAACACATAATGGACTCTAGTTCATTAATAACATATAATTTACTATAGTGTAAATGTCCACGCATTTTTGATATGTACATGGTTTGAAAGACTAAGACACTATCCCTAATTTTCAAACCCATAATGAATTGTAGATTTGAGATGGCATGCTCTTGAAAACATAACCATAAACATAGTCTGTATAGATATATAATGGAGGCATACCCAAAATTAAGATACATGTTGCATGATCAATATGAATCCGTAACTGCAAACCTAGGCTATATAATAAGTGGTATCATTATCAACATGGTGTATAAATCTCAATGAAATTTCTAAAAAACATCCTCATATTCCATGTCCTTAGTCATGTTAAGTTTGACATTAAACAGTCTTACTATCACAAAGATATGAAATATTGTTATGTGTTTGTTATCTCAAGTTTTCCCTTCCTCGACAACTGAAAGGCCATAGTCCATTGATAAAATAAGAGGACAATACTTTATATTTTAGGCACATTGACTAGTTTGATTGGCATACCATCAAATGGCATTGACTTGCAAGGAAATACTGATGGCAATGATGCAACACAACCTAGTGATACTGTTGCATTTATGGATAGCCTTGAAGTAAATATTTATTTATGAAATTCCTCATTGTATATCCTTGTATCAATCTCCATTTTGGACCATATACTTGCTCAATTTATTAAATACCAATCAATAGAACAATATTTATCATCTTTAATTATTTATTATTTTCCCTTTTAAATTGGATAGAAACTTGAATCACACAGTTTATGCTTCATGTGATATTCTTAAATAAGATCATTGGATATAGGTTTTAAAAATATCATGAATGTTTAAAAAAATGAATATTATGATGAATGCTTAAAAATGATCATCAATGTTTAAAATTAAAATATACAATATTGAAATTGTTTGTGTCATCCCCTACTCCCTTTTTTGTATTTTTCAGCACCAACTGGAAGGAAGTTGTAACTCCCTCTTCCTTTCCCCTTCCTGCACTCTGAAATGAATATGTTTGTAATAAAACTACAACCCTGATAACCCGTGATCTGTGTCTTCTTTGATATGCAATTTGCACCTTTTTGAAATATTATATATTTATGCCTTAGTTGATCTATGATATCAACACATTACACTTTCAACGATATGTGATTTGTGTTTTCTACAATCTGCACACTTTGGCAATTCTGTGATCGACATCTTCAGTTGTAAATCTTCTTCGCACAACTCAATAATGGGGTACTCTCATGATTTGTGCACTATTTGTTTTTCTTCTATATTTATTTTGTGAAATCATCTCTCTGTTGTATAAACTTCTTCTAGATCAACAAGCCATTTATACCCCAGAATTAGAAGCTTTCCAAATCAAAATATTGCATCTTCTTCATATTCAAGGTTACATCAATACTTCAATCTCTTACTTATTTATACTCTTCCTTGCTCAATAGGTGTGTCCACAAGTTGGGATTCCTTTGATGTGGTGATTCCACAAATGTCTTACTTCTTGGTCAAGCTAACCACGTCATTCCATCTTTTGTCAGTGTGCACCCTTTGATAATTCATCCTTGTGGGGTTTTGTGCACTTGATTCCAATGACTTGGTGGTATTTACGCATATGAGTTCCATGTCTTTGTGGGATTTACGCATATGATTTCCACATCTTTGTGGTATTTTTTCACTTCCTATACTTGCACACTTATTATCTATGTACTTCTTCAAACTGGATTTATGTATATAGAGAACCATTACCTTATGGATCTTGCACACTGTTAAGACTTGCATACACTTTTAAATATTTATTCAAACTGGATTCAAATGTGCATAACATACATCTTGTTAGTTTGGCATCAATCTTGTTTGTTTATTCTTTGGAATCAATATTGTTTGTTTAATCTTTGACATCAATCTTGTTTGTTTAATCTTTTACATCAATGACAACACAAAGGTTCAACAATATTCCCCTTTGGAATTAATGTCAACCTCAACTAAAATCGAGCTCCCCCTGAAGATGAGCTCTTCTTTTGTGCACAAAATGCTCCCCCTATGTTCATTTGTATTTGTGTGGATCTTTTCTTCTTATCATTTGGTTTCTTATTCATAATTTCTCATGGAATTTGCTTCTTGATTCATATTTATGTCACTTCTACTATGGTATTTATTCTTCCATGTTGTAAATTATTACTTCTGCGTCACTTACCAACTTCAAATCAATGATTTTTGTTGCTTACTAATTACTTCTTCATTAATGTGATTTCACTCATCCTCACACATATTTCAATAGGGAATATTCCTAGATGTGGGCCATTAAATTTTTCGTTTGTCACACATATCTACAACCGTCATCTTAACTTTGTAATTACTTGACATAACATTAGCGTACAACATTAATTTGACATCCTAGGTGTGATGATCTCGCACTTGGTTCGATACATCATTTATGACTCAAGTAGTCACATGATCTAGTAGGATTTGTTCCTTGAGTGCAATCCTTTTGATTCAAATGTTCATCAATTTATCCATGAATGCACTTAACTTATGTGTCCCTTTACTTGCTTCAAAGTGTGCAAGTTGATGACATTCCATTCTATTTATGATTTGTCTCTCCATATACAGAGCCATCAACCTTTCATGTTTGCAATCATTATTTTCTTCTGTCACAATGGCTAGTTCTCTTCAGCAAGTCAGTGTAGTTATTGCTAGGCTTATTGAATCAATCTAGTCTCAACGACAGGACTTCACAACCATTTTGGAGAGTTGTATGTCTCAACTCAGGTAAAGATACACATAGGACTGGGATTCTCAATCTCGAGTGAACAAGAGACATGCGCATGAGATTCTAGTTTTGAAGAACTGGGTTGAACAATTATAGCGCAACAAAAGAAAATATTTTTGCAGTTATAGGAGAGTCATGGAAATGATAAATACACCAACCAGTCTTCATAGGAGCTTGTCTTCTACCAATTTCTACTGACTTCCAATTTTGAATAGTCTCCATCGAATCACCAGTTTGTGCAATTAATTTATTGTTTCAACTCTGTGTGACCATCTTCATTGAATCTTGAACTTCGTCTATTGCACAATATGAGGAGTCTTCATTAGATATTTAGCTTTGAATCTAGGAACTGAATGGTTGATGTCTAAATTTTACTTGTTTTGAAGAATAATTGGTTTTGTGAACTAATGTGCCTATTAGAGTTCATGCATTATTGTTGTTGTCTGTTCTGTGTGACAGAGTCCTTACATGTACTGTCTTTTGCTGCCATGATGTTGAATATATCTATTTTCTAACTTGATATGTCTACTGAGGAATTTTTTACCAATGTTCGCTTGTTATCTTACCTCCTTTTTGTAATTTATGCCACTTATGGCCTGATTGTCTTCTTATTTATTTAAAGCTTTGGAGATCCAAATTTTATGATGTGGATGAGTACCTTTCTTATTCTTTTAACGAAAACTCCTTTATAATACAAGTTATGATTATGCGAAAATGTTGTACCTGTGTACATGTATGTGATTAACAATACAATCATGCAATCCAATATTGTTTTTTTTTAAGTGCCTATTTGTTCAATGATTATATTAAAACAATGTTTTGTTGATTGAATATGTGTTTTCCTTCCTTTGGAAATCACATCTTAAATGAATATATTCTTCATGAGACAATATATGTACTAGATACAGTGTGTTGATACTTTACTTGAATTCTTAACAAATAATTTGTTGAATTCAGGTATTTTCTTCAATATTTTTTAGGTCATTAAGGTAGAAAGGAGTCATTTGTTGCTTGAAAAGAACTTGAATCATTTACTTCAACTATAATCACCTGAGGATATTTCTTAACCCATTTTTTTATGAGTGCCCAACATTTTTTATACTATCCAATATCCCTTTATTTTTCCCTCCACATTTTTTTTGTCACTGTTATGTGAAACATTTCTTTTCAGTTGTCTCACATTTTGGAGTTTGGAGATTGTCACATTTTGGAGATTGAATATTGCAATCTGCACACTTTTCCAATTTTTTATCTGCATCTTCAGTTATAAATATTCTTTGCATAACTCAATACTAGGTACCCTCCCAGTTTGGGCACTGTCTGTTATTCTTCTATATTGATTTTGTACAATTGACTCTCTGTTATATAAACTTCTTATGTATCAATGAGCCATTTGTACCCTAGAATTAGAGTCTTTCTAAATCAAAATATCGCATCTTCTTCATCTTTAAGCTTACATCAATACTTCCATATCTTTCTTATTTATACTCTTTCCTGATAAATAGGTCTGTCCACAAGTAGGGATTTTTTTGGCTTGGTGGCGGCCCCAATTATCTTACTTCTTGGTCAAGCTAACAACATCATTCCATCTTTCGTAGGCGTGAATCCTTTGATAATTCATCCTTGTTGGGTTTTGCGCACTTGAATCCAATGATTTGGTGGTATCTGCACATGTGTGTTCCATGTCTTTGTGGGATTTTGACGCTTCCTAGACTTACACACTTATTCTCTATGTACTTCTTCAAACTGGATTTATGTATATAGAGAACCATTATTTTATGGATCTTGCACACTGCTAATACTTGCATGCACTTTTTATATATTCCTTCAAACTGACTTCAAGTCTTCATAACATCCATTTTGTTTGTTTTATGTCAATTGTGTTTGTTTATTCTTTAACATCAATCTTGTTTGTTTAATCTTTGACATCAATGACAACACAAAGGTTCAACGATGTCGATGTTTTGAACCATTGCCATTTTCATCTGTTAAAAAATGTTGATGGTGTTCTCATCCCACAAATCCCTAAAGATGAGAAGGTATGTCATTAGATAATTGAGCAATATTGAAGTTGAATACCTCATGTGAGGAGATTTCTATCATAGAAGATGATGCTTCTTCCCTTGTTCTGATATAGATATTCAACACTATGGAAATATATGAAAAAATATCCAACAAACTAATATAAGGAAATTTAGAGAAAATATATCAATGCTAATACATTAAAGATTTTAAAATATAGCATATAATTAACCTTTAAAATAACCAATTGAAGTAGTTTCAACCAACCAAGCATGTTCCAGAGGAGAAATATCTCTACGAAAAGATCCTATATCTATAACATAACAATACAATTCTAATCAGAACTCATATTGGCGTGTAAAGTAATATAGACATTAAAAAAAGGATTACATGAAGGAGTCCCATGAAATGTATCTAAAGTGGTAAGAAAAATAAAATGGTGTTGCATATATTTGTTTCCTTGGACTAAATCCCAGATATATGACATAAGAGTCTTCAAATATGTCTTCATTTGTATGGTCCACACTGCATAGTTTGATCCATAAAACAAAGGAGATTTTCATTTGAATGTTCCTAACCTCCTTTATTTCTCTATGTCTTCATCAATCTTGGTTTTGATTGCCATGTGTGATCTTGAGATCTCCCTTTTAGTGGTCAAACTATTTATGAAGAAACTTTCTCTAATATTAACTGTTGGACTTATGGTTATACTAAGAGGGGGGATGAATCAATATAATCTACTTTTTCTTATGTTAATCATTCATTTACTTTGAAACATTAAATACACATAAAATCAAATCACAGTACATAGTATTTAATGTGGAAACCCTTTTGGGAGAAAAGAATAATTAAAAATGTTTGTAAATTCATGTAGGAACCAACCCACTATTACAAAGTTTGTAGGCGCCAACCTACTAAAGATACCAATCCCATCAAATAAGAATCAACTCAACAATATGTAGGAAACAACCTATTGGAGACACCAATCTTCTCAACTTAAAACCAACTCAGTAATATGTGGGAACCAACCTACCGGAGACACCAATCTCTTGTTGTTGCTACAATTGTTGCTACTATTATTGATTTTGTTTCTGCTTGTACTTCTTTATGTTCCAACCCTATGCCTATTTTCACTCTTCCAATGAATAAAATCTCTTTCTACAGATGTATCATACTTTGATTCAAAATTCACCTTCGATCTACACCATAAAAATCCCTAATTATGTCATGAGATCACCTTCAAGTCAACTCAAAAATATGGCATAATTACCTTTTATCTTAGTCTCATCCAAAAAACAACTCGTAAAAAAATATTCCTTCCTCTTCACAAGTTGTTCCTTCTCTTCCTTAGAGAACCTGAGAAACACTAAAAACCCTTCAAGAGAATATCTTCAAAACCCAAAAAACATCTTCAAATCCATCTTCAAGCCCTAGAAGACCTTCCTCTTCCACAAGTGAGCACCTTTTTTAGACCTCTATGAGTGGATGAATACATGAAAAAATGAGGAGAGACTCCCTCTATGTATTTTCTTCTTAAATCCCTTTTTGGGCCGACATAATATTGTTCAATATCCTAGCAGGGTTGAACTAAAATTATGGCTAGGTTGAGTTTATGATTCCTTTCGTATCTCCTCATTCCTATGGAATTAGAGGGACTTCCATATATAGTTGGAAAGGTATCAGAATAATATTTCCAACCATGTAACCAAAACTCCAATTTCGTTAGAATAATCAACCCATAGTTACCCATATTTGAGATTAATTAATCATTTTTGTCTTATTCCTAGATTCCTAGATTCCTCACTATGCTAGTTGGATTCCACTTGCACCTAAAAGTCAGCACCTACTAAAACTGGGTCACGGAGCACTTTGGAATCATCCTGGAAACATTTTTAGCAACTATTATTTTATTCCTAGATTGGAAAATTGTAGTTCTGCTTTTTCTGAAAGATTCCTTGCTTTACAAAAGTTTTAAGGCAAAAATGGAAAAACTAGTCTATGAGTCACTGCCTTGTTTTTTCCCCACATCATTCTCCTTCCTTTTTATCCAAAAAAAAGCATGGATATGATATCTTTCCATCACTTATTAGCTGGCCTATCTTTTTATCCAATTCATGAGCATCTTCTTAGATTTGGAAAGTGTTTTATGCACCTATAGGGGGTTTGACTAGTTTTAGTAAGCCTACTTTTTGACCAATTCTAATAGCATCCTTATGCTTTCAAATCTCTTATGTAATTATATATATGGAAAGCCTATTAACTGGTGATTTTTTCTAATGTACACTTATTCAATACAGGATTGTGTTATGCTCCAATTTCAGTCTCCTTTTGTGTGAATTTTGCATGTTTGATTAGCAATTTTGTGAGTGTAATTGTTCTACTGCTTGGGCTCAATTTACACATGGTATAAAAGCCTTTGTAGATCAATTTTTATCCTTCTATATTGTTATTGAAGGTTCAACATCACTAACTGGGAGCACAGTTGCTGAGATATGGACCAATCTCAAAGGATCATCTTGACTCCATTCAATTTCTTCGAATGGAAAGCTGAGATGGAGATATTGTTGAGAGAGAAAGGTATCTACAGGGTTACCATGGAAACTAAGGCAGATCCTAATGCAGCTGCAAATAAAATTAAATGGCACAACAGGAGGGATGAGGCTTATGGTCTTTTTTGCTTGAGCATTTCAAGAGACCTCCTCTTTCATCTTGATGCATTGACATCACCTAATGAGGTTTGGGAGAATATTGAAGAGATTTTTGGAAAGATAGATGAGATGAGAGGACATCAACTCCATAATTAATTGATCTCCTTGAGTCCCAGTAGCTTTGAATCATTGAAAATCTACTTTTCCAAGTTTAAGGCCCTCGTTTTCAGCTAAAATAATGTGGGATCGAAAAGAAGGAAGAGCAACTAGTCTTGAACATACTCTTGAAGCTTGGTCTTGACTACTCAGTGTTTATTTCGACCTTCCATGCCACCAAATTGACAGCTCAAACCTGGAAGATGCCTAATCTTGTTGACTTCATGAAATCCCTCATCCGGGAGCAAGACAAATTGGTAATGATAGGAACCATCAAACATTCCAAAGACCAAGCCTTGGTTGTTGGAGACTCGAAGGTGGATTCAAAAAGAAAGAAAAAATCTAAAAATACACCTGAGCAAAAGAGAGACAAGTCAAAGTCTCAAGAGGAGCCTTCAGGCTCCAAGAATAACTTCCAGAAGAAGGAGAACAAAGGATAAATGAGCAAGTGCACATACTACAATAAGGGCTATCATCCTGAGAGCTCTTGTATGAAAAATAAAATTGACATGTTGACCCAACTCCTGGAGCGAAACAACATCTCCCTTCCTGATTTCTCAAAGAAGAGGGAAGGAGGATCAAATTCAGAAGACAAGGAGAGAGTACATTCCTTGGTTTCTAGCACCACAAGCTCACCTAGCTTCATCATTGATTATGGAGCTTCTAGACACATGGTTTTGACAAGGGATACTTTCTCCTCTCTTGACATTTTGAAAGGTCCAAAAATTGTTTTGGGAGATGACTGTGTTACTGACAGTTTGGGGAAGGGTAGGATTGATCTTGATCATGGTAATTTGAATGATGTGTTGTATTCTCTCAGTCTTGCCTCTTATCTCTTGTCAATGTATCATATGAATCACATTGGGTCTCCAAATAAAGTCATCTTCTCCCCCATTGAAGTTGAAATCTCAGATATTTCGAATGGTAAATTCATAGCAAAAGGAGTTGTGGATCACACTTCAAAGGTACATGAGATATTTGGCCATCTTAACTATAAGTATATTTCATATGTGAGTGACAAATATATGGTCATAGGGTTAGCAAAGATCAAGTTTTCTAAGGGAGTATGTCAAGGTTGCATCCTAGGAAAACACCCAGAGCACAAGTATGAGAGAGCTAGTCATGAGAGAACCTTTGCTCCCCTTGATTTAATCCACAGTGACATTGCAGTGCATTCCCTCATATTTCCATGATTCAATCCAAATATGCACTCACCTTCAATGATGACTTTTCTAGGTATTGTTGGGTCTACCTCCTAAACCACAAGTCTAAAGTTTTTGACCTCTTCAAGGTCTTTTGAGCCTTGGTTGAGAATCAGTCTAGGAGGAAACTCAAGATCTGCAGATATGACAATGGTGGTGAGTATTTCAAGTCTGATTTCATCCAATATTGTAAATATGCAAGTATACATATGCAGCATTCTATTCCTTATACACCACATCAAAATGGTATTGATGAGAGAAAGAACATATCACTCAAGGAGATGGAAACTTCCATGATGGAGGCTAAAACTTTGCCACCAAATTTTTGGGCTGAGTCTATAAACTGTGCATCCTATATCCAAAATAGGGTGCCACATAATCATATTGATGGTATTACTCCTTTTGAAGCTTGGAGTGGGCACAAGCCAGATGCGACCCATTTCAGTATTTTTGGCTCAAAGGCTTGGGCTAGAATTCCAACTAAAAAAAGGAAGGATTTGCAACCCCAAAGCCAAGAGTGCCTATTTTTTGGGTATTTTGAGGATTCAAAAGGGTATAAGCTGATAAACTTGAGCACTAACAAATCTTTCATTGAAATAAGTGTTCATTTTGAAGAAGATCCTTTAGAAGCAGTTGAAGTTGGAGAGTCCTCTTCATCACCACAACCACTGCTTGTAAGTGAAGAGACTAATGAGTTTGTTGATTCTGATATGTCTGATAATGATGATTTAATTGTAGATCCTAACATTCCTACAAAACCAAAATTGGAATCAAGGACCATTCATGCAGCTGGGGAACTAGCTGGGAATCTTAGTGACACTAGGAGGACTAGATCTCAATTTGAGAGTGCCCTTTGTGTGAAAGATCCACTATTTTCTTAGAAGTGTTATTTGATGATTGAATATGATCCTCAAACATATAAATATGCATCATTTGATACAATATGGCAACATCCATGAAGGAATAATTCAGCTTGCTCCAGAATAACAACAAATGGGAACTAGTTGATCTTACCCCAAGGAGGAAGCTAGTAAAGTGTAAGTGAGTCTATAAAACTAAGTTTTATGTTGATGTTTCACCTTTGAAATATAATGCAAGATTTTTATCCAAGGGCTAATCACAAGTACATGGTATTGATTACAATGAGACCTTTGCACCAGTGGAAAAGATGGACTCCATAAGGCTAGCTCTAGCCATTGCAGCTTCAAGGAAACGAGAGGTACATCACATTGATGTGAAGTGTGCCTTTCTAAATGGAGATCTAAATGAAGAGATTTATATGCAGAAACTTGAAGGTTTTTTTTATAATCCATATTTAGTGTGAAAGTTAAATAAATCATTGTATGTACTCAAGCAAGCCCCTAGGGCTTGGTATGCCAAGATTGATGGCTTTCTGCTGTCACTGAGTTTTGTTCGATGCAAGTCTGATCTGAATGTCTCTTTGAATATGATTCATAGTTATTTAATGATTTTTTTTTATATGTGGATGACCTAATAATTTTAGTAATTTCAAATAAAGATATTTCCTCCTTGAAGGATGCAATGAACCATGCATTTTCCATGACAGATTTGGGATTGTTGAGCCAATTCTTGGGTTTCAAAATTGCTCAATCCCAACATGGAATAAAAGTTCATCAGTCCAAGTATGCTTCATATCTTCTCAACAAGTTTAGTATGAAATAATGCAAGCCAAGGAAGACTCCATTCCTCTCAGGAGTTAAGCTTGAGGAAGCAGGTTCTTCTCCTTTGGTAAATAACACATTGTATAGGCAGTTGATTGGGTGTTTGGTTTATCTTACACATACTCCACCTGACTTGTCTTATGCAGTTAGTGTGGCTTCAAGATACATGGATCAGCCTCATGAGATCCATTGGAGAGCAACCAAGAGGATCCTAAACTTTGTTCGGGGAACAAGAACTCATGGTATTTTCTATAAAGCAAAATCTGACTTAGAGCTAGTCAGATTTACTGACAGTGATTGGGCATGTTAAAACACCATTCAAAATTATACTTCAGGATATGTTTTCATGCTTGCAAATGGACCAATCAGCTGGTCAAGTAAGAAGCAGAGTGCCATAGCACTCTGATCTACAAAGGCAGAGTATAGAGGAGTTGTGAATGCAGCTACTCAATGTTTGTGGTCGCAAGGGATACTTGGAGAATGTGGGTTTGAATCAGAATTTTCCACTGTCACCTATTGTGACAATCAAAGCACCATTTGAATCTCCACTAATATAGTTCAAATATATCAAACCAAACACATTGAGATCCATATGCACTATATCAGGGAGCTTGTGCATGATGGTACCATTGCTCTACTCTACTACGCATCTTCAGAGCAAGTAGCAGACATCTTCAGCAAGGTTTTTTGTGAGAAGACCTTCAGTAATCTCAAATCACTGCTGGTTATTGTTGATCATGTTGTGAAGTATGATTGACAACAAGATTTCCAAAAAAATAATCGTGTCCATGTTTAAGGGAGAATTTTCCCACTGGGTTTTTTCCTCTTTCCTTGGTTGTATGGACAAGCAGTATGTAAAGGGTGACTAAGCCTTGTTGCTAGGCTGTATATTTTTCTGATATTTACTCATAAATTCATGATTAATTGGGGTGTTAGAATAATCAACCCATATTTACCCATATTTGACATTAATTAATCATTTTTGTCGTATTCCTAGATTCCTAGATTCCTCACTATGCTAGTTGGCTTCCATTTGCACCTAGAAGTCAAAACATGCTAAAATTGGGTCATGGAGTGCTTTGGAATCATCCTGGAAACATTTTTAGCAACTGTTCTTTTATTCCTAGATTGGAAAAGTGCAGTTCTATTTTTTCTGAAAGTTGCCTTGCTTTACAACAGTTTTAAGGAAAAAAGGAGAAGCTAGTCAAGGAGTAACTGCCTTGTATTTTTCCCACATCATCCCCCTACCTTTTCTCCAAAAAAAAATCATGGATATGATATATTTCCATCACTTATTAGCTGGCCTATCTAATTTATCCAATTTGTGAGCATCTTCTTATATTTGGAAAGTGTTTTATGCACCTATGGGGGATTTGACTAGTTTTAGTAAGCCTGCTTTTTGACCAATTTGAATAGAATCCTTATGCTTTCAAATATCTGATGTAATTATATATTTGGACTACCTATTACTTGATTAGGTTGGATTGTGTACACTTATTCAATACAGGATTGTGTTATGCTCCAATTTTAGTCTCCTTTTGTGTGAATTTTGCATGTTTGATTAGCAATTTTGTGAGTGTAATTGTTCTACTGCTTGGGTTCAATTTCCAAAAATTTGAGATATGTTTCTAGATTAAAAATTCCTTAAAATATAGGGTATCCAATATGAGCATCAAAAAACTGAAACTCCATCTTGCAATCTTTATCTTTGACATCTGTAGTATCCCCTTTCCTTTGACATTAATGAAAACAAAATTTACAACAATCTAACCCTTTTTCATTGATGGAAACCTCTAAACAACTCTGCAACAAACATGTATATACTATCCTTGTTTGCAACTCCTCTTTTTCCTACAATTCACCCCCTTTGACATCAATGGAAAAGGGATTCTCCCCTTGAGCTTGTGATTTTCTTCAATATTTTTCCTTCATATTTTTCTTCAATATTTTTCCTGAGTGTGTACATATTTCTTAATGTTTTTTTTGCATATGCCTCTATTATTCTTGATCCCGCTTTCCTTATCTCCCACCCTTTAGAATCAAATTTGAGGTTATAACCTTGATCACACATGAAGAAGAATACCTTAGGAAAACATACTATGTTGCAACTAAAGTAGTGTGCTATGTGCCCATAGTTATTGCAAATATACCAATCAACATCATGTATGGGAGAAAATGAATTGTAAGTAATGTCAGCAAACCCATAAGAACTTCTAGTTCTATTGCTCACATAATCATCCTTTGAAGTATGATAAGGATCTTTATTTTTGCTTCTCACATTATCACTTCTTGTTGTTACACCTCAAATTGTCACATCGTGTACCATTGAGGGTCTTTGTGTCATGTCATGTCACCATGAGAAACATGATGTTTGTACCTCCTAGGTGTGTTAGAACCCTTTAAAATTATGTCGATCCCATCCCCAGTCACACTTAGAAGCAAATCCAACTTAGGTCGAGTCGAAAAACACTTTACATAATTAATTTTGTAGCATCCTAATGGAATTCTAGCCACTTATTAGTGTCCCTAGGGGAGAAATTAAGCTCCTTTCATGCCTTTGGGGGAGCGAAAAATCCCTAATTTTCGCTTTGTACACGGTTATAGGTGAGTGAAATTCCTAGATTTAACCAAATTCCTAGATTTTTGGGATGATATTTGAGGGATATTTTCAAGGGATTGATCCATCCTTTGAACCATGTCCTCTTACTAACCTAAGGAAGCTCAATATCCCTTGATCCACTTATTCCTCCCTTGATCCCAATATGTCTCTTAAGAGGTTTGGACTCCCTCACCTATATAATGGACCTCATACCCATGGCTCAAGATGGATGGAAACACTTGTAGGCGTGGAGATTATGATCCTAATATTCTTGAAAGGAACCTAAAGGAGAGCTTGGAGTATGATCATGCTACAAAAAATTCAAATATATTCCATTTTGATGTACAGGTATTGATCGCATTCTTTTTAATGTAACTTAGCCTATTCCTCCCACTTTCATGTCTATAATGGTGATTGCATGAAGTTGTCTATATTTTCATAGTTTGATATTTGTTTATGCATATATTTATTTGGAGAATGTGTGGATTGAATTTGTGAACAGGTTGGTAAGCCCAAGGTTAAAGGCTAGGAGTTGGAGCAACTTAGGAGCAGCAAAGGCAACCATCGAAAGTGACATAGGCCATCTACATGTTTTGTATTTCCATAGCTTACTTGTTGATGTATGAGCTATATATAGGAGGATTATAGTGTTTATTTTTTGTTTTTTTATTTGTTAGGCAATTAATGGCCCCTTCCAATCCCAATAAGGTATCAAACTATATGTACAAAGATTTTCTTATAACATAAATTAGCAACTACAATGGGGAGACCTGCCCTAGTTCCACCATATGAATGCTTGTTTATATCATAAAATACTCTTATAAGTGTTTTTATTCATCAAATTATATCCTATTTGGTCATCATTGAGGACCATATTGATCCCAATACTTCATCCTTGCAACGATATAGGCTCAAATTTTCATTTTTTTTACCCCTACAGGTTCATTTTCTCTCCCTCAAAACACATTACAGAGTGACAATATTCTATTTTTGTTCCCTACTAGTGGTCCAAGGAGAAAAAAATTCCTCTTTTTCGCTCCACTATTGTGTCCTAGAGTGAAAAAATATCAAATTTTCGCTTGGTGTGGGTCTTTACTAGCGAAAATCCCCTGTTTGGGGCAGTTTTGAGGCCCTTTCTATAGGGTTTTCTTTGGCTTTTACTCCTAAATTTTTGTTGTGATTTCATGAAATACATTTGCTTATTTTTGATACATTTTTTCATTATTTTGAGTTTCTTTTGAATCCTTTTTCATTCACAATTTTTGTTTGGTCCTCCATTGGCAGCCTTAGAGCAATCTGGTCCATTTTGAGTCTCTGAGCTAATTTCCACTTTGGGGGTCAAATGAGCCTCCACATTAACATTAGGATATCTTTAACATCAATTTGAATAATCTAAATTTCTCTTTGGTATTTTTTGTGGCCTTCTCCTTTGTTTGGAAAGCTAGGTCCTAACTTAAAAGAAAGCTAGGGATCAATGTCAAAGAAAGGAACTGTATGACACTTACCGGATTGTGGCCTTCCCCTCTATCCATTAAATCTTAGCTCAGTAAAAATTGGAGAGCGTTAATCCAAGGCGGAGTGCAATGAAAAAAAATTGTAGGGGTTTCTTTGTATTTCTATTCCAGAAAAAAGAGGACCGTGAACTAGTTTTTAGAAATGGGCCTTATTTTATGGGGTCAAGGGGCATGTACCTTAACAAATGGGACCTCTCTTTCGATCCCAAAAAATACATTCCCTCAGGAGTTCTAGTCTACGTGAAAATTCCTCACCTTCCTCTGTAAGGATGGAATGATGAGGACCTCATATCAATCAAGAACACACTAGGAAAATACATTGATAAATCAGATCCAAAACCCCCAATGTTCTCTTGTGTCAAGATATGCATAGAAGGAGACTTAGAGATGTTGAAAATTGTTGTTCCATTTAGATATTCAAGAAATGAGTCAAATATTATTGTTGCAGTAAAAGGAGAATAAATATACACACTGAACAAAACAAACCACATAGGAAACGGATGAGTATAGCTCATGTAATTACAGTATCGTTCACATTAATTAAATTCGGCGTTACAGTATTTTTCATAGGAAATGAATTCAAGTCAATTAGGGATGAATTCGAATATCCCCACTAGATGTGACTATACCTAACTAACTAGCTAAATCAAGATGTCTCAATCAATATCGGAGTCCAAATAGCTAACTCCAAAACAACTCATACAATCAGTAATAAACAGTTAACTAAGTCTAACTGAAGTGGTAGGTGAGCAAAGGCACCTACTCCACATGCATCCATGCATCAGCCATGCACAACTAGCGCTAAGTGAACTTATTGTGATATAACTTAATGTAACTGGAAACTAACTAAGCTTAACTAGTTCCAACTCCAACTGACTGAAGGAGGTTGGTGTTGGGACTCCTAGTGGCTCCTAAAATGTAGGGATTGATCTAGGAGGCACCTAAACTTATGCATGCAAGTGGAATCAATGGCAGTTAGCCTCTAGCAATGTTCCCCACACTCTAGTAACCGGTACATGTGGTCCCATTAGTCCAAGTGGACCCAATGGTACTAGTGGACCCAATTAATTAATAAAGACTCTTAAGTTAGGCTAAATAATATAATAGACAGTATGGTCAAGGGAGGATTAATAATCCTAACACAAGAAAGGTCTCCCATAATCTATCAACCTTTTGATGGAAGGTTGGAATCATTTAGAGACTGTGGATTATGAACAAACCCCCTTCAAATGCAAGGTATTTCATGAATACGGACACTTTGAAAAGCTATTCCCAAAAGGGATCCAACAAGCTATAGCGAAAGCATAAGGGGAGGAATGGAATGAAGTAAAAATGAAAAGAGGGAACAAGATGAACCCTATTCAAATGCAATACCTGAACAAAAAAAAAAGATATCAGAAAGCAAGTTTCATATGTTAGAGACATTTACCACCATAGACACTCATTTTGGTCTATTTGGCCTAGTTAAACCATTATCCTAAGTTTTATTGACTTAATTTACATCAGAGGAGCACTATATGACATCAACATGAGCACACCCACGCCTACCTTTAGTCAAGGAGGCCAACTAAGCCTTCTCATTCATTCGGGGAGGCTAACTGGAGCACTCTGGGGGTGATTTGAGTGTCATAAATGCACTTAATTGTTAACTGATGGTTACAATCAATTAAACAGAGTATTGAAGGCACCTCCTTTCATTAAATTGATTATTTAATGAACTGGAGTCAACAGGGGCGCCTCCAACCACATATGATGGTCAATTACACTTCAGTTAACCTCATCGGGGTTCATTGGATTCATTGATGCACTACCACTTGTTGGTTGGCTTGCAGTGACATGTGTCTGCGCTACTTTCAGTTAGAATCAATCATTTATTGCACTCTGACTTGAGTTAGGACTCAGTTGAGTCAATTAGGGTTTTGATCAGTGGTTAACTTGAGTGTTCACTGTGGCTTACATTCAATTAAGCTAGAATCACTCATTCAATTCGAATGACCTCCTTGGGGATTCGAATTGTCTTGGAATTATTGCATCTGGCATGATCATTATATTGTATCATCATCCTTTCATTTGATTATACAGAGCTGCTACTTCCATTGTAGCACCATTTTGCCAATTTTATGCATATTTGTCTGTATTCTTTGTGAGAGACTATGTTTTCAGTTCCTAGACCACTGTGACAAATTAATACCATATCCTCACCTTAGAAGACAAAGAATAACGATAGGATGATGAAGAGGAGAAGGAGAAGGAAGCACACAAAGATTCCGAATGTGAGGCAATCATAGAATAAATTATACAGGAGTATAACTATGTCCAAACCCTACATATCCAATCTTATGTAGAGATAAGATCAAAAGCATCGATGAGTTTAGCAGGATCAGTTACAAGATCAAGATCAAAGTCACATCTAGAGGATACATCAAAAAACAAGGAAGAATAAGTGGAACCATAAGTAAAAAAAGGAAGGAAACCCAACAAGACATTAGGAGATATTGAAGTGTCTTGGGAGAAATCAGTAAAAAATCAAACTATATTATATATCCATATAAGAATCATTTCTAAAAGAAATCAATCTCAGACAGCGGCAAAGGAAAATAAGGATAAAATCTACCCACCAAATAAAAATAAATAATGAAGCTAGTCTCTTGGAATTGCAACGGTTTGGGAGGAAAACAAAAGCTAGAAGCAATTAAAAGGATTAAAAAAATAGAATCAATTACAATCCTCATTATCCAGGAGACTAAAATGCATGAAGAATACTTCCTCAAAGTCATGAAAAGAATATCAGAGAATGGTGAAGGAAGAGAAATTAGTGCCTTAGGAGCTTCTGGGGGGATCCTCACGTGGTGGCATAAAATCCGCTACAAAATGATTTCAGTTTCTTCGAAAATTGACATTGGTTATATGTAAATATAGAGGACATAAATAACAAAGAGATTCTCTAGTTTGGGGACATTTATGGACCCACGAATGAAGGAAGTAAGTAAAAATTTTGTCAATCTCTAGAGAATCAGAGGGATGGGAAGATTCAATATACCTGCATCATTGTGAGAGACTTTAATGTCACTATCTCAATGGAGGAAAGGAGACTAGGATCCAAATTAAATGACCCATTCGTTGAAATATTGTAATACATATTGACCTCTTGGGGTTTGATTGATATCAAACCAAAAAGAGGAAAATTTACCTGGAACAACAAAAGAGTAGGACAAGGACATATAGCTGCTAGACTTGACCAAATTCTGGTAAGAATATCCTTTCTCAGTAAACCTGCAATTATGGAAACCAGGTTTTTAGCTTTAGCAGTTTCATATCATAGACCAATTGCTTTCTTTTTGTCTCCTACTAGAAATTTGGGTCCGCTCCCCTTCATATTCAACTCTATATGGTTGGAGATGGTTGGTGCTCTGGATGTAATAAAGAATGCTTGGATTATTTTTTTCTCATCTCCCTAAGAGTTATTTGGGAATACAAGCTAAGAAGCATTAAGGTGGCTCACAAAAATTGGGTTGCAATATATTATCAAGACCCAAGAAAGGAAAAAAAAGATCTTGAGTAATTTGGAAAATCTGCAGGAAAAAATGGAAGAAGTGCACATCACAAAGGAGATCTTGATGAAAGAAAAATAGTTGGATAGGAAAATTCAAACCTTAGCAGGGAAAGAGGAAGAAGAATGGTGACTATTCTCTAGAAGTTTGTGGTTGAAGGGTGGGGATATGAACACCAAATTTTTCCATAATCAATGTAAGAATAGGAAGCGAAAGAACACAATAACGAAGCTAACCAAGGAAATGGAGAAAAAGCAATAGATCAGGTGGAAATAAAAGAAGAGATCATAAGATACTTTGAGAAACTATATAGCAAATAGGAAGAGGTCACTCAGGAAGAGATGGAGATATTCAGTGAATACACTCCTCCATTAATCACATTTAAAGAGAATGAAACCCTTGATCTCCCTATCATGGAAGAGGAAGTATGCTTTGCAGTTTGGTCTCTCCATCTTGACAAAGCTCCCGGACCATATGGCTTTTCAATAAACTTCTATAGACGATGCTAGTCAATAATAAAAAGAGATATTATTATAATGATTAAATCGACTCAAACTAGGGATAAAATATGATGGAAAACAAAATCCACCTTCCTCTCCCTTATCCCAAAGGAAATCAACCATACCAGCATCAAACGCTTCATGCCTATATCACTTTGCAACTCCTCATACAAGATTTTGACCAAAGTTATTTCAAACACGATTACAAAATTTATTCGGGGGCTCATCTCAGAAAATCAAGGTGGGTTCATTGCAAGACAACAAATCTATGACAATATCCTCTTGGTCCAAGAAGCAACACATTCCAAAGGTAAAAATGAAACTAGTATCAAGCATTGTTTACCTTCAATTTCAAGTTTCTATAAAAATGAAATCGGTTATGAGCATAGTTCCCTTCTGTATTAATCTCATTAAAAATGAAATAGGTCATCCCAAGCATATTTTACTTTTGCTTTAAATATTTTATAAAAATGAAATCAATAACGAGCATATTTCCCTTTTTGTGTCAACCTAGGTAAAAATGAAACAAACTAGTCATGAGTATGATTTCTTTTTATTGTCAATCTCGTTAAAAAATGAAATAGATTTTGCTCCCTTTGAAACGATTCTTCTACCTAAATTGGTGATTCAAACTTCATTTCATATTCCTTTGTCACTTAATCCTCTTCCTTCCTCCATCTTTGTTGAACCTTTTCCTATTTGTATCCAGGAGTCTAGTTTGGTGAAGTAGAAGAGTCGACAGATGAAATGAAGCTTGGGGGGCATCTCTCCAGCCTCTAGGAATCATACTAGAGTTAAGTTGTCAGCCTCTAATTATAATGGTGGGGGAAATTACCAACCGTTGGACATCAAGTTGGGAAATATTTGAACATTCTTCCAACCTATCTTTGAGCTCATTAAAAATAGTAAGATGGTGTTGAGCTTACTTTTTTTTTTTTCATGCTCTGGATCTAAACATAAAAAAAAAAAACATTGAGTGCTTTTGATACCATTATCGTGCTCCTAAAAACTAAGCATAAAAGGTGTCAAGCCTAGTCTTTGTTCTTTCCTATGCTCTTAAAAACATGAGAATAGGTTACCGAATATACTTTTATCTCTTTTTTGGGCTTGTAAAAAACAAACTAAAAAAGGACCCCCTGGAGTTTTCTTTAATATCTTCTCAGACTAGGAAAATATTGCCAAGCAAACTTATCTCTTTCACTCTTGTTAAATTATTTGAAAGGTCGTCTATCCAGTGATAATTTACCCCTTTTCAGACAATGTAGACTATTTAGAAAAAAGGAATACCTTGGTCGACCATCGTCTAAGAGATTTCTCCTTCGCATTAGTTTATACTTTTTTTAGCATAGGGGACTCATTTTACGAAAAAAAAGACTCTTTGAATTCTTCTTTTTACTGTTTTAGATTCTCTAAATGGGAAACATCACCAATTTTTCCTTCTTTGGACTTGTAAAATCAAACATCGAAGGATACTTATGGGATTGGACCCATCCTTTCTTAGGTTCATAAATCATGTGATATTGGACTCGTCCGAAGGGTGATATATACCAACCATATGTTATACTCCTCAAGCTCTTTAAAAAACAAAGAGGTACTCATCAAAAATTATGGGGTTTGGGGATAAATAAGGCAAGTTTGTTTTATAGAAAGTTTCATGGCAGCTTTTTGTTTCCATTAAACAAGGCACATGTATGTGTCTCGCCTTATAGTTGGGTAATATGCTTAGCTCTGAATAATGCCAATATCATGATTTATTTTACTCCTTTGGTTCAATCTAAAGAATGCCTTAGTTAATTATCGCATTATTTCTTGGTCTCTGTCTCATTAATTCAATACTGGCAAGTCACTTATTGTCATGTCATTTAATGTTCAAGGGAAGTATTTACCTGAGTAATCCTCTGCAATATTATTAACCATCCTTGTGTCGGTGATTACTCATCTGGTTCGCCACTACACACTTCTTTCTTATGTCAGTTTCATGTCGATGATGTGGGATTCATCATGGCCCTCCTTTGAAAAGTATGTACTTGTTGACATTACCACACCATCCAGGAATTGGGCTTAAGAACCACCTTAGTACCTTGGTACATGTATGCCTTAATGGCAGGTATCCTCATGTTTAATAGTAGGTTTTTATCATTGGCCTCTAATTGAATGATTCCATGAATGTTCGACGTCAACTCATCTATTCATATTCATAGGGATATACTATGACACCTTGGGATTCATTGTCATCAATGGTGATATCCCTAGCACTTGTTAACGGTTTACATCATTAACCAATAATCAAGTGGTTTATACCAAGTTTGACTTTAACTCCTTATATTCACATGGTTAGATTCGTGTCTGTTCGGGATCGGGTAGAAGACCCTGGGTTGTTATGATGTCCTTTTATCATACCCAGGTTGCAATGGTGATTTTTTTAGTAGGTTCCCACATGGACATTATGTTGGTAACCTCATTGATGTATTGTCACACATATCCACTTTGTATTGGTCGTGGTTTTGTTATTATATCATCATGGATCTACTTTGTATTCTTGTAGCCATGATTTTGTTTATTCATTCAGGTATGGATCCACATTGTATGTCAGTGGCCATATCCTTGGTTAGTACTATCATGGATATGCAATGTATGGGTCGGGAGCCATGTTTTCAGTCAGTTCATTTTGAGCATGGGTTTCCCACCTTGGGATCGTTGGAAATATTTTTTGATGTTTGCTTTCATATATTCTCTGGTTCTCTTTCAGATATCCTTGCAGACTTATTTTTGGTAGAGTGTTTCGGGCATCAGATTCCTTTTGACCTCACTTTAGGGGGCATCTATTACACCTCAAATTGTCACACTATGTACCATTGAGGGTCTCCATGTCATATCACCATGAGAAACATGATGTTTGTACCTCCTACGGTTGTTAGGACCCTTTAAAATTATGTTAGTTCCTTGACTAGTCATGCTTAGAAGCAAATCCAACAACTTAGGGGTGGAAAACCAATTGACCTTACCAATTTTTTAGCCTCCTAATGTAATTTTCACTTCCTGTTAGTGTCCTTAGGGATAAAATTTTATCCTTTCATGCATTTTAGGGAGAAAACATCCCTAATTTTCGCTATGTACATGGTTATAGGGGGGGGATTCCTTGATTTGACCAAATTCCAAAAATAAATGGATGAAATTTGAGGGATATTTTCAAGGGATTGATACATCCTTCGAACACTTTCCTATTACTAACCTAAGGAATATCAATATCCCTTGATCCACTTATTCCTTCCATCCCAGTATCTCTCTTAAGAGGTTTGGCCTCCCTCACCTATCTAATGGACCTCATAACCATGGCTCAAGATGGATGGAAACACTTGGAGAGTGTTCTAATCTCACAAATCACATAGGGTTACCAATAATACACATTAAAAGCATACATACATAACAGAGACAAGAGACAAGAACAAGTAGGTAGAATCACAGATTATATTATAATGAAAGGGTCCATACAATACAAAGAACTGAACCGAGTTCTCATCTGGCTCAACAGTCTAATATATATGAATTACAAAACAATTACAAATAACTACCTATCGGTTTGGTCAACTGACATGACCTTATTTGTTCGACCTAATCTCTAATTAGTCGGTCGATCTACTAAGTTGGCTATCGTTCCAGTCAGCTTACCGACTTGCTCCTCCAACATCTCCCCCACAAACAAAACATTTCTTTGTCCCGAAGAGAGAGGGAGGTACCAAAAATTCTTTGCCTGTCCTAAGTAGTTATTTCTGTGTTCGATCTTCATGGGTTGTGAAGTCTGATGGTTGGTCTTTTCTGTACACAGACTTCGACAATTGCCTCAGCTGCCAGTGCCAGCTGATGTTGGAATTCCATCCAACTTTGTAGTATTTTCTGTATGTCGATGGTTAATGTAGTCAGACTTGATAATATCGACATTTTCTCTTGAATGGAAAGTTATGCTATCCTTTCCATGTCGGGACCCATAAACTAGTCCTTTTCCTCTACTGTTTCAAAAATTTGTTTCATCTGCGAGTAGATGATGTCTAATTTTTCTAAACTTGGAATTGCTTGTTGCACCCACTGGTGTGCTTATCGCTCGAGCTTCTGCAATTTGGTTGTTTCGAGCACTATTTGATTTTCAATTGTGCTTTTGAGTGCTTCCTCTGTGCTTTTTCTCTTCTCGAGTGCTTGGATTTCTTGTCGGGTCTACCAGGTTTGCTAATAGACTTTCCCAAAATAAGCAGGTTAGTCCCTCAATACTTCTTCTGTAATGACCAACTCCTCCATGTGATCTTGCAGTACCTTGTATACTTCTGAAAAAGATATGTGTTGTTGCATCAATAGTCGAGTTGTTTCTTCTTTCTGCCCCTCTCTTGTGTCTTGCATCTGTGTCTGTAGTGCCGACACCACGCTCTCAAATAGCTGATAAGCTTTTTCTAGTGGCTTGTCGGTGTCGACCTATATCGGTCCTGGTATCATAGATTGCACAAGGTTTCAGCATTTGTTAAGGAACTCAACTTGTTCTTTTTTAGTATCATCGAGCTCCTTACGTCTGTTCTGGATCCTTGTTTTTGCTTTGATTTCTAGTGTTTCCAAGAGTTTCCCTAATTCTCCATCCCTCAGCTTGGTTGCATTGACTACAATGGTTGACCCAAGTTGACTGATGTGGGCCATTGTCATCTGGCTTTGATGGTCCTTCTTCTTTTTGTCTTTTTTTATTTTGTGCTTTTGTTGCTCTGCTTGCTTTGGCACCTGTGTATCTACAAGAGTCTGAATTGAGTTGTCTGGCTGTTGGCTAGCAGTGGTTGAAGGTATTTCTAGTTGGGTCGGTTGGATGATTGTTGTAGCTGGTTGTGCATCTGGTTGGTTGTGCATCGAGGGTCTAGATGCAGATGTTGTTGGCACTAATGATTGCAGTGGAGGTGGTTAAGGTGCAACTAGTTGGATTACAGATTCTAGGTTGGGGGGCAGTGGTGATGGTGTTGGTGAATGGTCCGGTGTGATTGGGCTGGTGGAGATATCTTCAGGTGACGGGTCATGGATCTGTGGGAGTGAATCTTCCTAAAGTTCAAAGAACAGTTCGTCGATTTCTCGATTTATTTCATCCATGTTCTCTCCTTCCTCATCTCCTATCGGTTCATTAGCTGGTGGGTTGGATTCGGGGTCAGTCAGAATGAGGGATGTAGTCCAACTTGCGACAACTTTAGCTTGGTTTTCAATTTTTCTTTGAAATGTCAAACTTATGACCGCCACAGTCCTCGGCCTCTGGGGTACTTGGCCAGGTTGAGGAGCATGTAGTCTAGATCCACCAGCTTTGAACAAAGGGCATTTGGTGGTGATATTTTGTACCGAGGTGAGTAGCTCAAGCAGTTTTTCAATATATATCTGGAAGTCTCTGTCTCGGTCAAACCTCTCCCTCAAGGTTTCCGACATAGCATTCTTGCATATGTCGATTGGGCTTACGGAAGGAGGTGCTGGCAGTGCTTCTTGTATGATTTTGGTTGAAGATGGGGGTGGAGGTGTAGATATGAGATCGACAATATTTTCGGTCGTCAAGGTGTTTGTGCTTTTCACCTTCTTCGGCCGACCTTGTTGTGCCCCTGCTTCGACGAATCTCTGGAACTGGGTTTCGACTAGAACTTTGTTTGCTACGGCATCTTCTATAATGTCATAGGCCGTAGTTGCTAGTTCTTCCTCATCTTCTGAGGACTTTTCAATGATAAGTTTGCGCTTACCCTTCCCCTGCTCCTGTTCCTGAGGTCTTTTTCTTTTTCTTGAGGCTGCTATTTTCTTCGACAATTTGCGTATTTTTCTTTGGTGATAGCATACTCAGGGTTTTCAGTATCTATCTCTCCCCCTTGGTCTTGAGTTGAGACGAGGATTTCTTCAGCTGGATTGGTTACCGGCTGTTCTGTTTGTGTCTCTTCCCTTTGTGCTATTGGTGGTTTGATTATAATTTGCAATCGACCGGTGTCTCCTCCGACACAAATATGCAGATGTATAAGCTGAGCTCATAATATTCTTCTTTCTATTGGTCTGTCAGTGGCTCTTTTATCGATAGGTCTATCTCTTTTTCCTTTGCTGGTATCGACAATTTTGTACCTGACTGTCGAGCTAACTCCTGGAATATTTCTTCGACTGTCGGGTAGTAGTCGAGAGTTTTTGCCTTTGCCTTGGCACCTTGCATGTACCACACTGCGGTATGGTCGATTTCTAACTGGATGTGGGAAGTTTTGGGCAGACTTCATCGGATGTTCTGGGGCACCCTCCATCTGGTCGTTTGAACTTTCTATTGTTGGAACCAGTTTTCTAACAGCACTTTGCCTTTTGCTAGTTCATTCATTGTTCCATTTTGGGAAAATGGTTTGAATCTCCACATATGGAATTTTGTGGGTTCTTGAAATTGTTTGTCCCTGACAGGGCACAAGGAGTACATGACTATCCATATCATAATGGATGGAAACCTTATAATCCCTCCCGACTCCTGGAATTTTTCACAGATGCCTTTAAGCATGTCGGCAACATACTCAACCCATCTGTATATTTTTCCTGTGTCAGCAATGGTATCTACTGCCTCCAACATATCCAATTTGAGGTTGCTTCCTTGACCTGTCCATGTAAGCCCAGTGGCTATGATTTTAGCCACAATTTGTGGCGTCTGCGCTTGTATTTGGCTAATCATTAGCCCTTTGGAGTTCCTTCCTGATGCGGATCCAGTTAGTTCTTCTACCAGCCCTTCTTTTATTCCGACTGGTACTGGATCACCTTGGTTTAATAAGCCAGTCAATTTGTAGATTACTTCTCCAAATATTTCGACTGGTCTGTCGAAGTAAAATCTGTCGTTGTGGTACCGGCTTACGATAAATTTTACCGTTGCTTCCTTTGTGCCTCCAAAACTGGCCATGAGTGGTGCGTTTATGTAATTTACAATAATAGTGTGATTTATTTTCTCTACAGCTTGTGTAGGCTTTTTGTCGACATAGGCCCACTCTTTAATCTCAGCCCATAGTTTCGCTCATGATCCCTCCTGAACCTTAGTGTTCTTGATGTTTTTGAGTCTCCTTATCAATGGTGTCTCCGTGGTCTATAGTTATTTAGCCTTGCTGCAGCTTTGGTTTGTTTTGGTGCCATCTTGTCGATCTGTTGGTCAACTTTACTTCAGTATTATTGGCTTTTGGTCATCTAGTTGCTAAGTTGCTCTCTCTGTTTTAAATGTTGTAAGTGATCCTTTGGCGGTTCAGTATTTATAGTTGATGCGTTTGACATTTTTGTCGATGGATGTATTAATGGCGAACGTGATAGTCCAGCATGAACACTTGATTTTGTGTTAATGGTGATTTGATTTTGTCGCTCGTAGTCATGAAGGCGTGATGGGACTTTTGAGGTTGTTGGTCGATATCGATCATGTGAGCGGTCGATGGTGTTATGTCGATGGGCGTGATGTCGGTTGTCATAGTGGTGATTCCCTATCATACTTATTTATGTATTTCAATCCTATTTTTCTTTTTTGGATTTTCAGATTTTTATAGCTTTTGTTTAACCATTATGGTCATTATATATATATATATATATATTAGACTTGTTTTAGTTTTTGTACCGTTTTAGTCGGGCATCGTTAACAAGTTTCTGAAATACTATGCCTTGTAATGTCCTTAGTTGGATTGATCCGTTGGCATGTATCTCTTCGACAACATAGAGTCCCGTCCATTCTGTATGTAGCTTTTTGGGTTTTCCTTTTACCCGACTATTGTATAGTAAGGCAAGGTCTCCTACCAACAGGTTTTTGTTTTTGATGTTTCGATCATTCCATGCCTTTTGTTGTTGTTTTTGGATTTCTTGATGTTCTAATGTGATTATTCGGTGTTCTTCAAGCTTACTTAGTTGCAGCAGTCGGTATTTTCTTGCTTGTTCAACATCGACATGTAAAATCTATGCGATAATAGGTGTCTGTTGTCGAAAGTGTAGTGGAACTACTGCTTCTTGTCCATAAACTAGTCGAAATGGTGTTTGGTCGGTTTAACACTTGTATGTTGTTCTATATGCCCATAGTACTGCAGGTATCTTTTCATCCCAGGCATCTTTGTCGGTGTTACATATTTTTGTTAATCCTTTTGTTAACGTTTTGTTAAATGCTTCAATTGCTCCATTTGACTGAGGGTGGTAAGTTGTACTCCGACGGTGAACGATTTGGAACTGATCTGTTAGTGTTTTAATAGTTTTATTAATAAAGTGTGTTCCCTGATAATTGATTAGAGTTATTGGACATCCAAATCTGGTAATGATATTGTCATAGATAAACTTAGTAGCTATCTCACTGGAACATGTGTCGATTGGTTCTACCTCTGCCCATTTGGTTACGTACTCAACTGTAGTTATTATGTACCTTGCACCTGTTCTTTTTGCTAGTATGGGAAATGGTCCTATGAAGTCAATGGCCCAAATTTCAAATGTCAAACTTGGGTTTATTGATATCAGGGGCATTTCTATACTACACAAGGGTCGACCTAGCCATTGACATCTGTCGCATTGGTTTACAAAAATTTTGCAATCTTTGTGAACTGTTGGGCACCACAACCCTGATTATTGGATTTTCTTTACAGTTGTGTCTACTTGGAAATGTCCTTCGGTAGGTCCGTAATATGCTTCATGCATAATATTATTTCTTTCATGTTCTAGTACACACCTTCTGAAGATGTCGTCCAAGCCCATTTTATATAGGAAACCATTTATGAGGCTATATGGTGTAGTTTTCATGGCTAAGATTTGTTTCTTCTTCGTATTCATGCCTTCTGGTGCTTTCCTGTTTTCTAAGAACTGAGTTATTTCCTCCAATTCTGCTGGGACTGCTTCTATTCGAAATAGATGTGCATCCGGTAAGTCATCTTCGACTCCTATCGGTTCCTCTCCTATGTCGATTCGGGGTAAATGGTCGGGACCGACATTTAACTTACCTGGTCTGACGACGACTTCGAATTCAAATTCTCGGAATAGAAGTAGCCATCGACAAATTCTTCCATGATGTAGAGGCTTATTTACGAGGTATTTTAGTGCTTGGTGGTTGGTGTAAAAGATAAATGCATTAGCCAGTAGGTAGTGTCGATATTTTTGTAGTGCAAAGACCATTCCTAAGGCTTCTCTTTCTATTGTAGAATAGTTTCTTTCAGCTTTGTTTAGTTTTTTGCTACTGTAAACTATAGGGTAGTCCATTCCATCATCTCTTAGCTAAGTTAGGATTGCTCCTATTTCCAGGTCTGATGCGTCTATGTGTACATGGAATTTGGTCGACCAGTTTGGAAACCTTAGGATGGGTGCCTCGACTAGCTTTCTTTTTAGTTTTTCAAATGATATGTTGCATTCCTCTATCCAGTCGAACTCTTTATCTTCTCTTAGTAGTTCTTCCAGTGGGTAGGTCATGTCTGAATAATATCTTATGAAATTTCTGTAGTATCCTGTATGACGAAGTAATACCCTGACTTGTTTTGGGTTCACTGGTGGTTTTAAGTCGAGGACAATTTTTATTTTTGCAAAGTCGACCTTAATACCTTCTTTACAGACAATGTGTCCTAATAATATCCCTATGGGGGTCATAAATATACACTTTTTGGTGTTCAAATATAACTGGATCTGTCGACATCGTTCCAACATAAGCCTTAGCCATTTGCAGTGATCTTTTAACATAGAATATATTGTCCAATAATCAAAGTATAATGCCATTGTTTTGTAAATATATTCTAGGAATGTTTTGACCACAATTCTGGAAAATACTGCAGGTGCATTTTTTAGTCCAAAAGGCATAACCCTGTAAGAAAATGAACCAAATTCACATACAAATGTTGTCTTTTTCTGATCTTCTTTGGCTATTGGTACTTGTTTATAACCTGAGAATCCATCTGTAAACGAGTAGCATTCATGGCCTGCGACCTCATTTAAGATTTCATCTGCATAAGGTGTTGGAAATGGGTCTGTTAATGTAACTTTATTTAGCTCTCTGAAATCGACACAAATTCTTAGCTTGGTTGGATCATGTTTCTTTGGTTGAAAAACCATTGGACTTTCCCATTCTGATTGTTCAATAGGGTAGATAATACCTGTTGCAACCATGTTATCAATCTCCTTCCCATTTCATGGACTAAACCTTTGAGATCTTTATAATCTTTGGCAAATACATCCTAAAATTCTTTTAATAAGTTCACTATTTCTGTTGTTTGTTCTTCACTCCAGTAGTCTCCAATTTTTGCCATTTTTGGTCTATCATCACTTGAGATGTCGAATTCTCCAGTTTTAACTTTAGCATCTAGCCATTCCGGTGCTTTGAATTCATTGATCGGTCGGCTCCCTTCCTTAAACTCTGAAAATGTGGCAGGGAAATCTGTTGCGGTCATTCGGATGTTATCCTTCTTGTCGGTTGTCTCAACTTTGAGTACTGTGCAAATTGGTTTTGTTGTTTCGTCGTGGTTTGGTTTCCATCTAAAGATTTTCCCTTCTGGGTTTTCATTTTCCATCTGTAGTCTTGTGTACTGTAGTATTGTCCTGGTTTTTATATTGTTATAGTTTATTGTCGGTCGGTTGTACAAATGCTTTGATTTGTTTTGTCATTTCGACCAAATTCTTATTTTGTGGTACAAAGTTGAAATCTTTGATAAAATTCTCTTTGAGTTCATGCCATAGGAATGTTTCACCTTGAGCTTCTTCCATTTTGTACCATTTGTTTGGTAAGTCAGAGAGTGTTGATGGAAACATGTGTGGCCATGTACGTTCATCTTTATACCCAAATATTTTCCATTCTTTTTCACATGTTCTTATGTGGTCTTCTAGATCTTGTCCTTGGATGAACATAGGTATTTGGGCTTGATTGGTTAATTTTTTTCCTCCAAATCTTTCTATGAAGAAAGTTGAAGTTGTTGTCCAAGTCTGCAGTCTTGAATAATGAGTATCCCACTATTGGAGGAGCAAGTCGGTAAAGCTGACTAGAACTATAGCCGACTTAGTCAATCAGCCGACTAATTAGAGATTAGGTCGGCCACATAAGGTTGTTTCGGTTGACCGAACCGACAGGTAGTTATTTGTAACTATTTTGTAATTTATATATATTAGGTTGTTGAGCCAGATGAGAACTCGATTCGAGTTCTCTGTATTGTATGGACCCTTTCATTATAATATAATCTATTATTCTACCTACTTGTTCTTGTCTCTTGTTTCTATTATGTATGTATGCTTTTAATGTGTATTATTGGTAACCCTATGTGATCTATGAGATTACAACATTGGTTCCGTTGCCGGTAGTACATGTCTGAGATGTATACAAGCAGATGATATCAAAACAGGATATTAAAGACTAGCGGGAGCGTAAAATAGCAAACTACTTGCAAAATTACGTACGAAGAAACAAATTAACGACTACTCAAGCAAAAAAAAGGTTCTTTACCAAGACTCATGAAAAGTTTGTAGAATTGGTACCCCAGCTTTTGAAGAAACTTTTGGATGAAAAATCCAAAAGCGACTAAATACCAACAACTGCTAAACAAACTGATTTGAGGGGGAAGGACAAACCTGTCGGAGTGGTTTGAAAAGATCACCGACGATTTCTGTGAGGAGCAAGCTATCGAGGAAATAATTTCAGTAGAGGCCTTTCAAAAGAAATTTTATACATACCTTACCGAACAGTTCATGTGCTCCTTACCGACCTTGTTGTTTAAATTCCTAATAGAAAAAGGAGTGGGTCATATTGTCGAACCTCGTCCATTACTACGTGAACCGCCACAAAATACTAACTGGGCGAAGAAACAAAAGAAGTGGGAGAAATTCATTGCTGAAAGGGAGTGGGAATAATTCCTAAGCAAGTAAACAGAACTATCCAGGATTTCTAAAGCATCGAGTAGGAAATGGGGGGGTATTTGGTCGTATGTCGGGGTAAAGTGGAGAGGATTCTAATCGACCAAAGAGATACCATTCACCAGCGATGAGAATTCAGCCTAAAAAGGAAATCGAAAGGACAGTGTCACATAAAGGTATGATGGACTTACAGAAAATAGAGAGGGAGAAGACGAGGTAAAGAAGGGAAGAAAGAAGAGAAAGAGCTATATCGTTGCAAAGAGGAATGAGTACTAGGGTGAGAGATCAAGAGAGAAATCTGCCAGAGTCGGGTCATGACCAACAAGAAGAAGGCATGGAAGAAGAAGCATCCCCTATGGAAGAATATTTGTGGATAGAGCAGCGAGAATCTCTCCAAATAGAAGTTCCCCAGGAGGTAAGACCTCTATCTCCAACGAATCTGAGTACCAGGATACAAACCATTGTCGAAGAGGACCTCAGACTAAGAGCTGGTGACTTTGGTATTTGGATCTGACTAGACAACGAGAAAAATGATGATAATCATCTACTTATTTGTCGACCAGAAGAAGGAAATTGGGTCATGCTTGAAGCGTTACCCTCCAACCGAAGTATCCACTTACTTTAGCCGACACATGAAGGAGCACCCCCCCTGCCAAATATAGCTTTGGAGAGTATAGAATATATGGAGTTGCAAACAAATAATTGCAGTTGGACATCAACAAGAGAAGTCGACCCCGACCGACTGCTTGTCGGAGAAGAAACGACAATTAAGATGACCGACATAAATGAGAGTTCTGTTGACAATAGTTCTACACAAAGGAATAAACAAAACATCCCACTACCCTCACCACCACCCCCACCACCACCACCTCCTGAAGAAGATGGTGACAGTGACTCCGACATGGGTCATGGGTCAGCACACATCCCTCTATATGAGGGAGACGAGGATCCTAGATGACATTGGTTCATCTGTGAATCGACATGGGAGGCAAACCAAGTCACAGATGAAGACAGACAGATGGTGCAGTTCACTGGTGCCTTAAGGAAAAGGGCATTAACATGGTATATGACCTTTTCTGAAAGAACCCCTGGAGCAACTAAAGCGGAAGTCAAAGCGCAATTTTTGTCATTCTTTAAAACTCCAGATGCAAAACATATGGCAGCTAAGAAATTGAAGAGAACATCACAAAAGTCAAGAGAAATTGTCCGTGACTATGACAAATGCTAGAAAGACTTTCTCAGCCAATTGGATTATGTCATTGATGAGCAACTATTAATCCAGTGGTTTCTTGCAGGTCTGTCATAGAAAATTCATCAGCACATAAGTCTGGAGACATTCAAAACTTATGAAGATGCGCTTACTAAATCTCTACAAGTAGAAATGGATGAAGATATTCCAATATACCCCACGGATCATAGACTGGAGGAACAGCTTGAGATCGTGCAGAAATCATTAAAAGAGCTAAACCTTAATAGTCAGCATATCTGGTGCACGAAATGTTCAATAGCCGAACATTCAAAAGACAACTATCGACAGGATATCAGCCAACAGTATGTTTGATTTGTGCAAACAAAATGTTTTTGCAACATTTTCCAATACCATGGTGATCACACGACAAAATATTGCCTATTTAACATAAAAAAAAACGGCAAAGCATATTGGTGCATTATCTGCGAAACAAAGAATCACACCACGACCAACTGCCATCTAAACCTAAAAAATCGACAGAACTATCACGCAGTCTATCAGACTAATGCAGTTGTACAGAACAATGAACAACGAAACAATGCACAAAATGACCAGAATAATCAAAGATACCAAGGTCATCGATACGAACACTGCTTAGACCACTAACGTGGAGGATATGGAAGTCGAGGTCAATTCTCTGGGAATCGAGACAACCGACCACGTCAACCCATCCAATGTTTCACTTGTTACAAGGAAGGACACCGATATGCAGACTGTCCATACAAGGACAGCACTGACTTAAAATTCTATACTAGTTGTGGAGTAGGGGATCACTCATTAGAGGATTTCCCTACTATGCTTGAAAAAATAAATAAGAAGAAAAATGTTAAAGTCTTGTCGTGTGTGCAAAAACATGATATAATTAATACAAAGAATCTACATATAGTAACCCGACAAGGGACAAAAATTGGGAATGATAACCCACGAATAATCAAAATAAAATAAAAGAATGTTTATCCTGACCCAATTAAAGAAAAACAAATATATAAAGATGCAACAAATGTATTTAAAGAATTTTCCCGACAAGAAAAATCTGATGACAATCAACACAACACAGTAAAAGAGTTAATACACTTACTACAAAAAGATAAAATAGTATCTCAATTCATCGGCTTGTTGTATAAAATAAAACACAACAACAACACCGAAAAACAAACAAAGAGTATTTGCAGTCTAAACCAAAAAGATAAAAGTGATGTCGACCCACTTGTTGACCTGGAAATTGAAGGATACCATGTCCGATAAGTCGTGCTCGATTTCGGATCACGGGTAAATATTATGACTCGAGACACATGGGAACAGTTAGGCAGACCTCGATTATACGAGTCAGGCATATACCTGAAACTAACCGACCAAGGCCTAATTGAACTTATTGGAGTCTGGAAAAATGTCGACACAACGATAAAAGGAATATCGACCAAAGTCGACTTTGAAATTGTTGATCCTAAGGAAGGATTTATCTCCTTCCCAGTGTTAGTAGGTCGACCTTGGGGGAGAAAAATGAAAGCCTCGATATACTTAGACAAAGAAAGAATAAAATTAAAAGGGAATGGACAAAAAGTCATAGTACCTATCCACCCATCCCAAGGAGAACCTTGGATAGAACCAATTGATGAAGAAGTTGACATCCGACAACTATATCAGATACAGAATAATGAAGATTACACAGAACCTAATATATCTGGTGAACTTTACTTAGGCAACCAAAACTCAGTAGGATACAATTCAAATGCAGAACTACATGATTGGGAGGAAACTATGAAACAAAAGCAAGAGGATGCTGGACCATTCAAAAAGTACAGAAGAAACCAGTCAGACAATGCTTTGTGGTGCCCATCATCCCAAAAAATATTTGAGAAGAAAACTAGGGAATATCCCACCTTGAAACCAACAAATATAAATATCACAAAAATCCCAAGATATAAAGAAAGAGAATCACCAGTTATGCACGTAGAGCAAGTATCTAGGAACATTGGTGAACATGGCCGACTACAAAGCTTCGTGGAAACTTTTACAAGACAAGCTGCTAGATGGTGGGATACCCATCAGTCAATACTGCAGGACATGGACAACAGCTTCGACTTATTTTGTAGAAAGAATTGGAGGAAATAAGTTGACCAACCAGGCTTAGATACCTATATTTACCCAAGGACAAGATCCAGAAAACCACATAAAGACATGTGAAAAAGAATGGAGAAGACTTGGATATAAAGATGAACGTACATGGCCACACCTATTCCCATTAACACTCTCCGACTTACCAAACAAATGGTACAAATTGGAAGAAGCTAGAGGTGAAACATTCCTATGGCATGAACTCAAAAAGAATTTTATCAAAGATTTCAACTTTGTACCCCAAAATGAGAATTTGGTCGAATCAGCAAAACAGATCAAAGCATTTGTACAACCGACAGAAAACAAAACCCTAAAACAAGACCGACCGACAACAAAATGCAATAATATACAAATCGGGACAATTCCACAATCAACAAGACTACAAATGGAAAATGAAAATTTGGAAGGGAAAAGCTTTAGATGGAAATCAAACCATACCGAAACAACAAAACCAATTCGCACAGTACTCAAAGTCGAGACAACCAACAAGGAAGACATCGATCGAATGACTGCAACAAACTTTCCTGCTACATTTTCACAGTTTATAGAAGGGAGTCGACTAATCAATGAGACAAAAGCCCCTGAATGGTTAGATGCTAAAGTGAAAATCAAAGAAGTCGACATATCAAATGATGATCGACCAAAAATAGCAAAAATTGGAGACTACTGCACTGAAGCACAAACAACAGAAATAATGAACTTATTAAAAGAATTTCAGGATGTATTTGCCAGAGATTATAAAGATATCAAAGGTTTAGTCCATGAAATGGGTGAAATGAAAAATCGACATTAAACCTGATGTTCGACCTGTGAAGAAAAGACCATATAAGCTAGCTCATAAATACAAAGAGATAGTCAAGAAGGAGATTGATAACATGCTTGCAGCATGTATAATCTACCCTATTGAACAATTAGAATGGGCAAGTCCAATGGTGGTTCAACCAAAGAAACATGATCCAACCAAGCTAAGGATATGTGTCGACTTCAGAGAACTCAATAAAGTTACATTAACAGACCCATTTCCAACTCCTTATGTAGATGAAATCTTAAATGAGGTCGCAGGACATGAATGCTACTCATTTACAGATGGATTCTCAGGTTATAATCAAGTACCAATAGCCAAAGAAGATCAGAAAAAGACAACATTCGTATGTGAATTTGGCTCATTTGCTTACAGGGTTATGCTTTTTGGACTTAAAAATGCACCTGCAGTCTTTTCAAGGATTGTGGTTAAAACATTTGAGGAGTACATTTACAAAACAATGGCAGTATATTTCAACGATTGGACAATATACTCTACACTGAAAGACCATTGTAAATGGCTAAGGCTTATGTTAGAACGATGCAGACAAATCCAACTATCTATGAACATCAAGAAGTGCATATTTCTAACTCCTATAGGGATACTATTGGGACATATTGTCTATAAAGAAGGTATTAAAGTCGACTTCGCGAAAATAAAAATCATCCTCGACTTAAAACCACCGATGAATCCAAAAAAAGTCAGGGTACTACTTGGTCATACAGGATATTATAGAAAATTCATAAGACACTATTCAAATATGACATACCCACTGGAATAATTGCTAAGAGAGGATCAATAGTTTGACTAGACAGAAGAGTGCAACATATCATTTGAAAAACTAAAAAGAAAGCTAGCTGAAGCACCCATCCTAAGGTTTCCAAACTGGTCAACCAAATTCCATGTACACATTGACGCATCAGGCCTAGCAACAGGAGCAATCCTAACTCAGCCAAGAGATGATGGAATGGACTACCCTATAGTTTACAGTAGCAGAAAACTAAATAAAGCTAAAAGAAACTATTCGACAACAGAAAGAGAAGCATTACGAATGGTCTTCGCACTACAAAAATATCGACACTACCTATGAGCTAATCCATTTATCTTTTACACCGACCACCAAGCACTAAAATACCTCATAAATAAGCTTGTACGCCATGGAAGAATTTGTCGATGGCTACTTCTATTCCAAGAATTTGAATTCGAATTCGAAGTCGTCATCAGACCAGGTAAGTTAAATGTCAGTCCCGACCATTTATCCCGAATCGACACAGGAGAGGAACAGACAGGAGTTGAAGATGACTTACCAAATGCACATCTATTTCGAATAGAAGCAGTCCCAACAAAATTTAAGGAAGTAGCATAGTTCTTAGAAAACAGGCAAGCACCAGAAGGCATGAATACGAAGAAGAAACAAATCTTAGCCATGAAAGCTGCACCATATAGTCTCATAAATGGATTACTATATAAAATGGGTTTAGACAACATCCTCAGAAGGTGTGTACTAGAACATGAAAGAAATAATATTATGTATGAAGCACATTATGGACCTGTTGGAGGACATTTCCAATCAGACACAACTGCAAAGAAAATCCAACAATCAAGGTTGTGGTGGCCGACACTTTGCAAAGACTGCAAAAATTTTGTAAGCCAATGTGACAGATGTCAATGGCTAGGTCGACCCCTGCCTAGTACAAAAATGCCCCTGATATCAGTTAACCCAAGCTTGACATTTGAAATTTTTGCTATCGACTTCATAGGACCATTTCCCATACCAGCAAAAACAACAGGTGCAAGGTACATAATAACTGCAGTTGAGTACGTAACCAAATGGGCAGAGGCAGAACCAGTTGACACATGTTCCAGCGAGATAGCTGCTAAGTTTATCTATGAGAATATCATTACCAAATTTGGATTTCCACTAACCCTAATCAGTGACCAGGGAACAAACTTCATTAATAAAACTATTAAAACACTAACAGATCAGTTCCAAATCGACCACCGTGGGAGTACAGCTTACCACCCTCAGTCGAATGGAGCAATTGAAGCATTTAACAAAACATTAACAAAAGGATTAACAAAAATATGTAACATCGACAAAGACGACTGGGATGAAAAGATACCTGCAATACTATGGGCATACAGAACAGCATACAAGCGTTTAGCCAACCAAACAACATTTCAACTAGTTTATGGACAAGAAGCAGTAGTTCCACTACACTTTCGACAACAGACACCTATTATCATAGAGATTTTACATGTCGATGTCGAACAAGGAATAAATGACCGACTGCTGCAACTAAGTAAACTTGAAGAACACCGACTAATCACAATACAACATCAGAAAATCTAGAGACAACAACAAAAGGCATGGCACCATCGAAACATAAAAAAAAAAACCTGTCGATGGGAGACCTTGCCTTACTATACAACAGTCGGGTAAAAGGAAAACCCAAAAAGCTACATACAGAATGGATGGGACCCTATGTTGTCGAAGAGATACATACCAACGGATCAGTTCTACTAAGGACGTTACAAGGCATAGTATTTCAGAAACTTGTTAACGGTGCCCAACTAAAACGATACAAAAACTAAACAAGTCTGACAAAAAAAAAAAAAAAAAAAAAAACTGACCATAATGGTTAAACAAAAGCTATAAAAATCTAAAAAGCAAAATAGGATCGAAATACATTAAAAAGTATGACAGGAAATCACCACTACGACAACCGACATCACGCCCATCAACATAACACTATCGACCGCTCACATGATCGACATCGACCAATGACCTCGAAAGTCCCATCATGTCTTCATGACTACGAGCGACAAAATCAAATCGCCATTAACACAAACTCAAGTGTTCATGCTGGACCATCACGTCCACCATTAATACAACCATCGACAAAAACGTCGAACGCATCAACTATAAATACTGAACCGCCAAAATATCATTTACAGCATTTCAAACAGAGAGAGAAACTTAGCAACCAGACGATTGAAAGTCAAGAATACCAAAGTAAATTCGACCAGCAGACTGACAAGATGGCACCAAAACAAACAAGAGCTGCAGCCAAAGCGAAAGAACTACAGACCACAGAGACACCATTGATGAGGAAACTGAAAAACATCAAGAACGCTAAGGTTCAGGAGGGCTCATGGGAGAAACTATGGGCCAAGATTAAAGAGTGGGCTTATGTCGAAAAAAAGCCTACCGTAGCCGCAGAGAAAATAAACCACAGTACCATTGTAAACTACATAAATGCACCGCTCATGGCCAGTTTTGGAGGCACAAAGGAAACAGCGGTAAAATTTATCATAAGCTGGTACCACAACAGCAGGTTTTACTTTGACAGACCAGTCGAAATATACAGTGAAGTAATCTACAAACTGACTGGATTATCAAACCAATATGATCCAGTACCATTCAAAATAAAAGAAGGGCTGGTAGAGGAACTAACAGGATTAGCATCAGGAAAGAACTCCAAAGGGATAATGATTAGCCAAATACAAGCTCGAATGCCACAAATTGTGGCTAAAATCATAGCCACTGCACTTACACCGATAGGTCAGGGAAGCGACCTCAAACTGGATATGTTGGAGGCAATGGATACCATTGCCGACATAGGAAAAATATATAGATGGGTTGAGTATGTCGCCAACATGCTCAAAGGCATCTGTGAAAAATGCCAGGAGTCGGGAGGGATTATAAGGTTCCTATCCCTCATGATATGGATAGTCATGTACTCCTTGTGCCCTGTCGAGGACAAACAATTTCAAGAACCCACAAAATTTCATATGTGGATATTCAAACCATTCTCCTAAAATGGAACAATGAAGGAACTAACAAAAGGAAAAATGTTGTTAGAAAACTGATTCCAACAGCTGAAAGTCCAAACAACTAGATGGAGGGTGCCCCAGAACATCTGACAAAGTCTGCCCAAAACTGCCCACATCCAGTTAGAACTCGACCATACCGCAGTGTCGTACATGCAGGGTGCCAAGGCAAAGGCAAAGACTCTCGACTACTACCCGACAGTCGAAGAAATATTCCAGGAGTTAGCTCGACAGTCGGGTAGAAAATTGTCGATACCAGCAAAGGAAAAAGAGATAGACCTATCTATAGAAGAGCCACTGATAGACCAAGAGAAAGAATAAGATTATGAGCTCAACTTATACATCAGCACATTTGTGTCAGAGGAGACACCGACAGAAGACACCAGTCGACTGCAAATTATAATCAAACCACCAACAGCACAAAGGGAAGAGACACAAACAGAACAGTAGGTAACCAATCTAGCTGAAGAAAGCCTTGTCTTGATTCAAGACCAAGGGGAAGAGATAGATACTGAAAACCTTGAGTATGCTGTCACCAAAGAAAACATACGCAAATTGTCAAAGGAGATAGCAGCCTCAAAGAAAAGAAAAATAAATTAGGAACAGGAGCAAGGGAAGGGTAAGCTCAAGCTTATCATTGCAGAGTCCTCGGAAGATGAAGAAGAGCTAGCAGCTACAGCCTGTGACATTATAGAAGATGCCGCAGCAAACAGAGTTCCGGTGGAAACCCAGTTCCAGAAATTCGTCGAAGCAGGGGCACAACAAGGTCGGCTGAAGAAGGCGAAAAGCACAAATACTTCGACAACCGAAAATGTTCTGGATCTCGTGTCTACACTTCCACCCCTGTCTCCAACAAAAATAACACAAGAACTAATTCCAGAACCTCCTTCCATAAGCCCACTCGACATATGCCAGAATGCTATGCCGAAAAAGGTTCGACCAAGACAAAGACCTCCAGGCATACATTAAAAAATTACCTGAGTTTCTCACCTCATTACAAAATCTCTCCACCAAATTCCCTTTGTTCGAAGTTGGTGGATCTAGACTACCCGCTTCCCAACCTAACCAACTACAAATGCTTTGATCTATTTTGTCGTTTCAACCAAATTCTTATTTTGTGGTACAAAGTTGAAATATTTGATAAAATTCTCTTTGAGTTCATGCCATAGGAATGTTTCACCTCGAGCTTCTTCCATTATGTACCATTTGTTTGGTAAGTCAGAGAGTGTTGATGGAAACATGTGTGGCCATGTACATTCATCTTTATACCCAAGTCTTTTCCATTCTTTTTCACATGTTCTTATGTGGTCTTCTGTATCTTGTCCTTGGATGAACATAGGTATTTGGGCTTGATTGGTTAATTTTTTTCCTCCAAATCTTTCTATGAACAAAGTTGAAGCTGTTGTCCAAGTATGCAGTCTTGATTGATGGGTATCCCACCATCTAGCAGCTTGGCCTGTAAAATTTTCCACTAGGCTTTGTAGTCGTCCATGTTCACCAATGTTTCTGGATATTCATGACTAGTGATTCTCTTTCTTTATACCTTGGTATTTGTGTATTATTTATATTTACTGGTTTTAAGGTAGGATATTCCCTAGTTTTCTTTTCAAATATTTTTGGTATGGTGGACACCAAGAAGCACTGTTGGACTGGTTTTTTCTACACTTTTTGAACAGTCCAGCAACCTCTTGCTTATGTTTCATAGTTCTCGACTTCCCAATCATATAATTCTGCGTCTGAATTATATCCTAGTGAATCTTGATTACCTAAGTGAAGTTCTCCATAGACATTGGGTTCTGTGTAATCTTCATTATTCTGTATCTTATATAGCTATCAAATGTCAACTTCTTCATCAATAGGTTATGTCCAAGGTTCTCCTTGGGATGGATGAATAGGTACAATGACCTTTTGTCCGTTTCCTTTTAGTTTTATTCTTTCTTTGTCTACGGATATCGATGCTTTCATTTTTCTTCCCCAAGGTCGACCTACTAACACTGGGAAGGAGCTGGATCCTTCCTTAGGGTCAATAATTTCAAAGTCGATTTTGGTCAATATTCCTTTTATTGTTGTGTCAACATTTTTCCATACTTCGATAGGTTCAATTAGGCCTTGGTCGGCTAATTTCAGGTATATTCCTAATTCGTATAGTCGAGGTCTACCCAATTATTCTCAAGTGTCTCGAGTCATAATATTTACCTGTGATCTAAAGTCGAGCACGACTTGTCGGACATGGTATCCTTCAATTTCCAGGTCGACAACTGGGTCGGCATCACTTTTATCTTTTTTATTTAGACTGCAAATGCTCTTTGTTTGTTTTCCAGTGTTGTTGTTGTGTTTTATTTTATACAACAAGTCGATGAATTGAGATACTGTTTTCTCTTTTTGTACTAAGTGTATTAACTCTTTTACTGTGTTATGTCGATTGTCATCAGCTTCTTCTTGGCAGGCAAATTCTTTAAATACATTTGTTACATCTGTATATATTTGTTTTTCTTTTACTGGGTCAGGATAAATATTCCTTTATTTTATTTTTCTTATTCGTGGGTTATCATTCCCAATTTTTGTCCCTTGGCGGGTTACTATATGCAGATTCTTTGTATTAATTATATCATGTTTTTGTACACACGACAAGACATTAACATTTTTCTTCTTACTTATTTTTTCAAGCATAGTAGGGCAATCCTCTAATGAGTGATCCCCTGCTCCACAACTAGTACAGAATTTTAAGTCAGTTTTGTCCTTGTATGGACAGTATGCATATCGGTGTCCTTCCTTGTAACATGTGAAACATTGGATGGGCTGACGTGGTCAGTTGTCACGATTCCCAAAGAATCAACCTCGACTTCCATATCCTCCACATCGGTTGTCGAACTGGTGCTTGTATCGACGACCTTCGTACCTTTGATTATTTTGGTCGTTTTGCGTATTGTTTCGTTGCTCATTGTTCTCTACGACTGCGTTAGTCCGGTAGAATGCGTGATAGTTCTGTCGGTTTTTTAGGTTTAGATGGCATTCAGCCGTGGCGTGATTCTTTATTTCACAGATAGCACACCAAGATGCTTTGTCATTTTTCATGTTAAACAGGCAATATTTTGTCGTGTGATCACCATGGTCTTGGCAAATGTCGCAAAAATACTTTGTTTGCACAAATTGAACATCTTGTCGGCTGATATCCTGTCAACAGTTGTCTTTTGAATGTTCGGCCATTGAGCATTTCGTGCACCAAATATCCTGACTCTTAAGGTTTAGTTCTTTTAATGATTTCTGCACGATCTCAAGTTGTTCCTCCAATCTATGACCTGTGGGGTATGCTATAATATCTTCATCCATTTCTACTTGTAGAGCTTTAGTAAGTGCATCTTCGTAAGTTTTGAATGTCTCCAGACTTATGTGCCGATGAATTTTCTGTGACAAACCTACAAGAAACCACTGGATTAATAGTTGCTCATCAATGACATAATCCAATTGGCTGAGAAGGTCTTTCCAGCGCTTGTCGTAGTCACAGACAGTTTCTCCTTACTTTTGTGATGTTGTCTTCAATTTCTTAGCTGCCAGATGTTTTGCATCTGGAGTTTTAAAGAATGACAAAAATTGTGCTTTGAATTCTGCTTTAGTTGCTCCGGGGGTTCTTTCAGACAAGGTCATATACCATGTTAATGCTCTTTTCCTTAAGGCACCAGTGAACTGCTCCATCTGTTTGTCTTCATATGTGACTTGGTTTGCCTCCCATGTCGATTTGCAGATGAACCAATGTCATCTGGGATCCTCGTCGCCCTCATATAGAGGGATGTGTGCTGACCCGTGACCCATGTCAGAGTCACTGTCAATGTCTTCTTCAGGAGGAGGCGGTGGTGGGGGTGGTGGTGGGGGTAGTGGGATGTTTTGTTTATTCCTTTGTGCAGAACTATTGTTGACAGAACTCTCATTTCCATCTATCGTCTTAGTTGTCGTTTCTTCTCCGACAAGCAGTCAGTCGAGGTCAACTTCTCCTATCGATGTCCAACTACAATTATTTGTCTGTAGATCCAAATTTTTTGTATTCTCCAAAGCTGTATTTGGCAGGGGGGTGCTCCTTCATGTGTTGGGTAAAGTAAGTGGATACTTCGATTGGAGGGTAACGCTTCAAGTGTGACCCAATTTCCTTCTTCTGGTCGACGGATAAGTAGATGATTATCATTGTTTTTCTCGTCATATAGTCGGCTCCATATACCAAACTCACCAGCTCTTAGTCTGAGGTCCTCTTTAACAATGGCTTGTATCCTGGTACTTGGATTCGTTGGAGATAGAGGTCTTACCTCCTGGGGAACTTCTATTTGGAGAGATTCTCGCTGCTCTATCCACAAATCTTCTTCCATAGGGGACGCTTCTTCTTCCACGCCTTCTTCTTGTTGGTCATGACCCGAATCTGGTGGATTTCTCTCTTGGTCTATCACCCTAGTACTCATTCCTCTTTGCAGTGCTATAGCTCTTTCTCTTCTATTTTCCCTCCTTCGCAACGTCTTCTCCCTCTCTATTTTCTATAAGTCCGTCATACCTTTATGTGACACTGTCCTTTCGATTTCCTTTTTAGGCCGACTTCTCATCGCTGGTGAATGGTATCTCTTTAGTCGACTAGAATCCTCTCCACTTTACCCCGACATATGACCAGATACCCCCCCACAGCCTACCCGACACTTTAGAAAGCTCGGATAGTTATTTTTACTTGCTTAGGAAGTATTCCCACTCCCTTTCGGCAATGAATTTCTCCCACTTCTTTTGTTTTTCCTCCCAATTAGGGTTTTATGGCGGTCCACGTAGTGATGGATGAGGTTCAAGGATATGACCCACTCCTTTTTCTATCAGGAATTTAAACAACAAGGTCGGTAAGGAACACAAGAATTGCTCGGTAAGGTCTATATAGAATTTCTTCTGAATGGTTTCCACCAAATTTCTTTCTTCTATAGCTTGTTCCTCACAAAATTCATCGGTGATCTTTTCAAACCACTCCAACAGGTTTGTCCTTCCCCCTCGAATCATTTTTTCTAGCAGCTGTTGGTCTTTAGTTGCTTCCGGCTTTTTCATTTGGAAGTTTTTTTAAGAGCTAAGGTACTGATTCTACAAACTTCTCATGGGTTTCAGTAAATAACCTTTCTTTTGCTTGAGCAATCGTTAATCTGTTTCTTCATGCGTAATTCTACAAGTAGTTTGCTATTTTACGCTCCCACCAATCCTTAATCTCCTGTTCTAATATCCTCTGCTTGTATACATCTCAGACATGTACTACCGACAATGGAACCAATGGTGTAATCTCACATATCACATAGGGTTACCAATAATACACATGAAAAGTATACATACATAACAGAGACAAGAAACAAAAACAAGTAGGTAGGATCACAGATTATATTATAATGAAAGGGTCCATACAATACAAATAACTGAACCGATTTCTCATCTGGCTCAACAGCCTAATATATATGAATTACAAAACAACTACAAATAACTACCTGTTAGTTCGGTCAACCGACACAACCTTATGTGGCCGACCTAATCTCTAATTAGTCGACTGATCGACTTAGTCAGTTAATCGACTAAGTCGACTATCGTTCCAGACGGCTTACCGACTTGCTCCTCCAACAGAGAGGTGGAGATTATTATCCTAAGAGTATTCAAAGGAATATGAAAGAGGTATTGGGGGATGATAATGATGCAACAAAGTCATGTATATTCCATTTTTTGTACATGTTCACATATCTTTATTTTTAATCTAACTTAGCCTATTCCTCCAACTTTGATGTCTTTAATGGTGAATGCATGAAATTGTCTATATTTTCATAGTTATATATTTGTTTATACATATATTGCTTTGGAGAAGGTGTTGTCTTGCCTTTGTGAATAGGTTCGTAATCCCATGGTTATAAGCTAGGAGCTAGAGAAACTTAGGAGTAGAGAAGACAACCATCGAAAGTGAGGTATGTCGTCTACCTGCTTTGTATTTCCATAGCTTACTTATTTATGTATGAGATAAATCTAGGAGGAATATAGTGTCTATTTGTTATCTTTCTATATTGGGTAGGAAACTAGGGACCCCTTCCAATCCCAATAAGGTATCAACCTGTCCATAGGGATATTTTATTTTGTAATCCCATGGTTAAAGGTTAGGAGCAACGAAGACAACCAGCGAAAGTGAGGTAGGACATCTACCTGCATTGTCTTTCCATATCTTACTTGTTGATGTATGAGATTCTATTTGCACATTTATATTCTCATAGTTTAGGTTTTTACAAAAACTTTGCATAATCTCCCATCATGAAAATGATTAATCTCCCATCAGAGAAATGAGCAAATTTTTAGTAATTAATATTCTCTGTTTCTCTGTTCTTCCTTCTACCCTGGGAAGAAAAAAAGCCACAGCCTACGAATGCTTTTTAATCCATTAAGGATGATGCCCTTTGGCATTATCAGCCATAAGGTTATAGCTGTAGAACCTACCTCATGCAAGCTAGGAACCAACAAAAGATCTAGGAGGACTATAGTGTCTACTTGTTATTTTTTTGTCTTGGGTATGCAACTAGGGGTTCCTTCCAATCCCAATAAGATATAAACCTATCCATAGGTATATTTTCTTAAAACACTTATGTATGCTCTATAATCTATTGCTTTATGACAAAAATTATTGCAAGAGAAACAATAGCCAAAAAAAGACATTTTGGTACCTAGGTGTGAAATATCTTCTTGTTGGAGTTGCTTTTCTAAACTTATTGGTTTATTGTTGGTCATCATGTCCTTTCCTATTGCTTTCATTGTTCATGGATCCTTTGAGAATATTGGCATGGATTTTTTGTATTTCCTTCATATTCCTTGCTTCCATCTTCTTAAGGGGTATTCTAATTCCCATTATAGCCAAGACATGTCTTAATGAGTGGTGATGTTTGACAATTGAGGATCTTGTTCAATGTTTTAGTGGTATTCAAACTTTTGTGTAATTGTGCATTTGAATTTTCCAATTCCTCTCTTAATGAGACAACTTCAAATTCTAGCTTCTCACTGATTTCTTGTTTCTCCTTGGACTTACCTCTCATTACCATTTCTATCATTTTTGTCTCTTCAATCTATGTATCCAAGATGGTAATTGTCTTCTTTCTTTATCCGTTTATCTTTTTTGCCTTTTCTATCTAAGTCTTTAGGCTGATAATTGTCTTTTATGTTTCATCAAGATCATGATCCTTCATTTCATATTTCTGCAATTGCTCATTCTGCTTTATATTGTCTTTCCTTAGTATTTCAATTTACACTAAGGAATTGACAAATTTTACTTCAAGATCCATATCAATATCTTCTTCTTATTAATATGACTTTGTATTTGTTGGATAATAACTCCCGATTCTATTTATTTCATAGCCAAAGCATTTATTTATACATTTACAATGACTCTTGGGATTACACATCTGAGAGTCTCTTCATATTCCTATTATTTACACTAACGTATAATCCTAACGGATTATATTTCAACAATCCCC